>CAWUPB010000630.1:0-46634 GCA_963924115.1 Dovyalis caffra | reverse complement strand
AGAGGGAGAGAGGAAGAGGCTGAGGGAGAGAGGAAGAGAGAGTGTGAGAGGGAGAGAGGGAGAGATTGAAAACGAGAGAGGGAGATGGAGAGGGAGGAAGGGAGAGAGATTGAGAGAGGGAGAGAGGTAGAGAGAATGAGGTAAAGGGAGAAGAGAGAAAAAAGAGGAAGAGAGAAAGGGCGGGGAATGTGAGAGGGATAGGAAAAGGGAGATAGAAAGAGATGTAGAGAGAGACAAAGAGACAGAGTGGGAGAGAAAGGGAGAGAAAAAAGAGAAAAAGAGGGAGAGCAAGAGGGGAGAGATAGAGAGAAGGTTTAGAAAGAGAGAGGGATAGAGAGTGAGAGGGGGAGAAAGAGAGAGAAAGTAGGAGAAAGAGAGTGGGAGGTAGAGACGGGGAGAAAGGGAGAGAGAGAGGAAGAGAAGGATGGTGAGAGAGAGGGGGAGAGAGATGAGGAGAGAGGGGAAGAGAGAGAGGGATAGAGAAAGGGAGATAGAAGGTGAGAGAGAAAGGGTGAGAAAGAGAGGGAGAGAGATGGAAGGAGACAAAGGGGGAGAGAGAGATAGAGGAGAGAAAAAAGGGGAGAGAGAAAAGGAGAGGGAGAGAGAGAGAGGAAGAGGGGAGAGAGAAGGGGAGAAAGAGAGAGTGTGATAAAAGAAGGGAAAGAGTGAGAGAGATGGAAGGAGAGGGTGAGAAGGAGGAAATGAGAGAGTGAGAGAGAGATGGAGGGAGGGAGATAGGAAAAGAGAGAGGGAGGGGTGAGAGAGTTTGAGATTAGAAGAGGAAGAGAGGGGAGATAAAGAGGGAGAGAGAGGAAAAGAGGGAGAGGGAGAGGGAGAGAGAGGAAAAAAGGGAGAGAGAGAGAGAGAAAAAAAACAATGGATAGTGAGAGAAAGAAAGGGTAAGGGATAGAGTAAGAGAGAGGGAGTGAGGGAGAGAGGAGGAGAGAGGGAGAGAGATAAAGAGAGAAGAGAGAAAGAGGGAAGGAGAGAGAGAGAGTAGAAGAGAGATGAATAGATAAAGAAGGAGAGAGGGAGAAGGAGTGAGGGGGAGAGAGGAGGAGAAGGAGAGGGAGAGAGGGGTAGAGAAAGAGGTAAAGGGAGAAGGACAAAAGGAGAAATAGGAAACAAGAGAGAGGGAGAGAGGGATAGGAAGGATGATAGAGATTAAGAGCGATGGAGAGGCGAGAGAGGGATAGAAAGGGAGAGAGTTAGAGAGAGGAAGTGAGAGAGAGAGGGACAAAAGAGGGTGGAAGGATGAGGGAGAGAGAGAGGAGAGAAAAGAAAACCGTGGGAGACAATAAAAAGAGAGGGAGGGGGAGAGGGAGAGGGGGAGGAGAGTAGAGAAGAAAGGGGGAGAGAGAAAAGAGAAAGAGAGATAGTGGGAAAGAGGGAGGATAGAGAGAGAGGAGAGAGAGGGAGAGAATGAGAGCAAAAGGGGATAGAGAGAGAGAGGAGTGGAAGAGGGGAGAGAGACAAAGAGAAAGAGAGATAGTGGGAAAGAAGGAGGAGAGAGATGGAGAGAATGAGAGCAAAAAGGGGATAGAGAGAGGGGAGTGGGAGAGGGGGAGAGAGAGGGATAAATGGTGAGAGAATGGGCGAGAGAGCAAAGAGTAAGGAGAAAGGAAGAAAGAGATAAAGAGAGAACGAGAGAGCTCTCTCTCTCTCTCTTTCTCTCCCAATCCCTCTTTCTCACTCTCTCCCTCCCTCTCCCTTTTTCTCTCTCTCTCACTCTCTCCTTCTTCGCCTCTCTCTTTCTCTTGCTCTCCTTTCCTCTCTCTCCCTCTCTCTATATCTCTCTCTCCTTTTTTCTCTCCCACTCTCTCCCTCTCCTTCTCTTCTCCCTCTCCCTTCCACTCTTTCTCCCTCTCTCTGCCTCATTCATGCCCTCTCTTTACCACTCTCCCTTTCTTTTTCTCCTTCCCTTTCTATTTTTCTCCCTCCCTCTCTCTCTCCCTCTCTTTTGTCCCTCTCCCTTCCTCTTCCTCTCACTTTCTCTCCCTCTCCCTCTCTCTTTCCCTCTCCCACTCTCTCCATATCTCCCTCTCTCATTATCTCTCCCTCTCCTCCTCTCTCCCTCCTTCTCTCCCTCTCCCTCTCCCTCCCTCACTTTCCCTCTCCTACTCCCTCTGTCTATATCTCTCTCACTCTCCTTCTTCTCCCTCTCTCCCTCACTCTCTCCCTATCTCCCCGTACTCTCTCCCTCCCTTACTTTCCTTCTCCTTCTATCTATAACTCCCTTTCCCTCTCTCTCTCTCTCCCCTCCCATTCCCTCTTTCCTTTTCTATCCTTCTCTCTTTCTATCCCTCTACCTCTTTTTTTTATTCCCTCCCTCCACCTTTAGCTTTCCCTCCCTCCCTCCCTCTCCCTCTCTCCCTCTCTCACTCTCTCATACTCTCTCCTTCTCCCTCTCTCTCTTTTACTCTCTCTCGTCTCCTTTTCTTTCCCTCCCTCCTTCCCTCCTCCCTCATTCTCTCCTTGTCTCCCTCTCTTTGCCTCTCTCTTTCTTTCCCTCTCTCCCTCTCTCTCTCTCCTTTTCTTTTTCTTTCCCTCTCTCTCATTCTCCCTCTCTCCTACCCACTCGCTTGATCTCTCTCACTCCACCTCCCCCTCTCCCCCTCTCCCTCTCTCTCCCCCTTTCTCCCCCTCTCACTTCCCATCTCTCCCCCTCTCTACCCTCTCATTTCCTATCTCTCTATCCCTCTCTCTCTCTCTCTCCTTCTCTCTCCCACTCCCTCTCCCCCTTATTTTCTCTCTCCCTCTCTCTCCTTCTCCCTCTCCTCTCTCTCCCACTCCCTCTCCCTCTTTACTTCTCTCCCTCTCTCTCACTCACACCCTTTCGCTCCCTCCCTCACCCTCACCCTCACCCTCACCCTCTCTCTCGCCCTTCTCTCTCGCTCTTCCATGCTCTATCATTCTCTCCCTCTCTCTTTCTCTCCCTCTATCTTCCTCTCCCCCTTTCTCTCTCCCCCTCTCACTCACTCTCTCTCTCTTCCTCTCTCTCCCTTTCTCTCTCCCTCTCCCACTCTCTCGACTCTCTCTCTCTCTTCTTTTCTTTTTCTCTCCCTCTTTTCCTTCTTTCACTCCCTCCCTCCCTCTCTCTCTTCCTCCCTCCCTCTCTCTCTCCTCCATTTCCCTCTCAATTTTTCCCTCGACCTCTCACTCTCCCCCTCTCTCTCGTTCACTTCCTATCTCTCTCTCCCTCCCTTCTCTCTCTCTCCCCCTCTCCCTCTCCTTTTCTTTTCTTTCCCTCACTCTCCCTCCCTTTTCCCTCTCTCTCGCTCCCTCCCTCTCCCTCTTTCCTTCCCTCTCCCTCTCACTCTCCCTCTCCCATCTCTCCCACTCTTATCTCTCTCTTTCTCTCTTCCTCTCTACCTTTCTCAATGCCTCTCTGTCTATCCCTCTCTCCCTCTCCATTTCTCTCTCCTTCTCTCTCTTCCTCTCTCTCTTTTCTCGCTCTCTCTTTTTCCCACTTGCTCTTTCTCTCCCTCTCTCTCTCTCTCTCTCTCTCTTCTTTCCTTTTATCTCTCCTACCTATTCTTTCCCCTTCTCTCCCTACCTCTCTCTATCATCTGTCATTCCCTCTCCCTCTCCCTCTTTCCCCTCTCTCTTCTCTTTTCCCCTCTCTTTCTCTTTGTCTTGCTCTCTCCTTATCACTCTCCCTCTCTCCCCTTTTCTCCCCTCTCTTGCCACTCTCTGCCTCTCTATCCCTCCTCCCTCTCTCTCCCTCTCTCTCCCTTTCACACCATTTCTACCTTTCTCACCCTATCTCCCTTTCTCCACCTCTCTCTCTCTCTCTCCCTCTTTCCCATTCTCACCCTCTCTCCCTTTTTTCTCTCTACCACTCTCCCTCCCTCTCCTCTCTCTCCCTCTTTGTCCATTTACCTCTCCCACTCCCTCTTTCCCTCTCTTACCCCCTCTACATCTCTCCCCTTCTATCCCTCTTTCACTCCTCCCAACTCTCTCCCTCTCTCTCTCACACACCCTATCTCCCTCTCCCTCCCTCCGTCCCTCTCTCTCTTCCCCGCTCTCCCTCTCCCCTCTATCCTTTTCCTTTCTTTTCTCCCCTTTGCCCTCTCTCTCTCACTCACTTTCTCTCTCTTTCATACTCCCTCTATCTCTCATTCCCTCTTCCTCTATCTAATTCACTCTCCCTCATTCTCTCTCCCTCCATCTCTCAACCTCTCTCTCCCTCTCTCTATCTCTCTCTCTCTCTCTCTCTCTTCCTCTCGTCTCATTTTCCCTTTCCTCCTCTCCCTTACACTCTCTTTATCCCTCTCCCTCTCTCCCTCTTTACCTCTCCGGCCTCTCTCTCCCTCTCTTTATCTCTCCTACCTCTACTCTTCGCTTTTCCGTCCCTCTTTCTCTCTCCCTCGCACTCCCTCCCTCTCTCTCACCCTTTCTCCCTTTTTCATTCACCCTCTACCTCTCCCCTCCTCTCTCACTCACCCTCTCTCTCTCTCTCACTCCTACTCTCTCCCTCTATCTACCTCTCTCTATCTCTCTCTCCCTCTCCCTCCTTCCTTCCCTCTCTCTCTTCCTCACTCTCTCTCTCCCCTCTATCTTTTTCCTTTCTTTTCTCCCCCTCGCCCTCTCTCTCTCTTTCACACTCCCTCTATCTCTCATTCCCTCTTCCTCTATCTAATTCACTCTCCATCATTCTCTCTCCCTCCATCTCTCAACCTCTATCTCCCTCCTCTCTCTCTTCCTCTGTCTCATTATCCCTTTCCCCCTCTCCCTCCCACTCTCTCTATCCCTCTCCCTCTCTACCTCTCTACCTCTCTAGCCTCTCTCTCCCTCTCTCTATCTCTCCTACCTCCACTCTTCGCTTTTCTATCCCTCCTTCTCTCTCCTTCCCACTCCCTCCCCTCTCTCACCCTTTCTCCCTTTTTCATTCACCCTCTCTCTCTCCCCTCCTCTCTCACTCACCCTCTCTCTCTCTCTCTCTCACTCCTACTCTCTCCCTCTATCTACCTCTCTCTATCTCTCTATCCCTTTCCCTCCCTCCCTCCCTCTCTCTCTTCCTCGCTCTCCCTCTCCCCTCTATCCTTTTCTTTTCTTTTCTCCCCTCTCGTACTCTCTCTTTCTCACTTTCTCTCTCTGTCGCACTCCCTCTATCTTTCATTCCCTTTTCCTCTATCTAATTCACTCTCCCTCATTCTCTCTCCCTTCATCTCTCAACCTCTCTCTCCCTCTCTCTCTCTCTCTTCCTCTGTCTCAATGTCCCTTTCCCCTCTCCCTCCCACTCTCTTTATCCCCGTCCCTCTCTACCTCTCCGGCCTCTCTCTCTCTATCTCTCCTCCCTCCACTCTTCGCTTTTCCGTCCCTCCTTCTCTCTCCCTCCCACTCCGTCTCCTCTCTCTAACCCTTTCTCCCTTTTTCATTCACCCTCTCCCTCTCCCCTCCTCGCTCACTCACCCTCTCTCTCTCTCTCTCCCTCTATCTACCTCTCTCTATCTCTCTCTCCCTCTCACCTCCTCTCTCACTCACCCTCTCTCTCACTCATACTCTCTCATTTGCTCTACCTCTCTATATCTCTCTCTCCTTTATCTCTCTCCCTCTCCCTCCCTCCCTCTCCCCCTCTCTTCTACTCTCTCTCTCCCTCTCACTCCCTCTATCTCTCCCTCACTCTTCTCCTCTCTCCCTCCCGGTCTTTCTTTCTTTTACTTTCTCCCCCTCACTCTCTCTCCCTCTCCCTCGACCTCTCTCGACCTCTCTCTCCCCCTTCTCACTCTCCCACTCTCTTCCTCTCTTTATTTGTCCCTCTCTCTCTCTATCTCCCTTCCCTCTCTCTCCCTCTACCTCTCCCTCCTCTCCGGCCCCTCTCTCTTTCTCTCTCTTTCCCTCCTTCTTTGCCTCCCCCTCGGCACTCCCACTCTCTCCCCTCCTACTCTTACCCCTTCTATCTCTCCCTTTCCCTCCCTCCCTCTTCCTTCTTTCCTTCTCTCTTACTCTCTCTCTCTCTCATCCTCTGTCTCCTCTCACTTTCCCTCTCTCCCTCACCCTCTCCCTCTCTCCCTTTCTCTCTCTCTCTCCATCCTTCCCACTCTCTCACTTCTTCTCCCACACTCTCCCCCTCCCTCCCTCCCTTTCTCTTTTCTCTCTATCTCTTTCTCTCTCCCTCTCTCTCCTTTTCTTTTTATCTCTCATTCTTTCTCCTTCTCTCTCACAGTCCCTTACACATACTCTCTTTTCCTCTCTACTTTTCTCTCTCCCCCTCTCCTATAATATCTCTTTCTCTCTCCCTCTCCTTCTCTTTCCCTCTCTCCCACTCTCTCCCTCCTTCCCCTCTATCTCTTCCAATCTACCTCTCCCTCCCCTCTCCCCCTCTCCCTCTCTCTCTCTCTCCCTCTCTCATCGTCTCTCTCCTCTATCTCTCTTTATCACTTGCTCATCTCCCCCTCTTTCTCCCTCTCTCACTCTCTCACTTTTTCCCCCTCTCCCTTTATTTCTCTCTTTTGCTCTCTCCATCTCTCCCTCCCTCCCCTACTCTCTCCCTTTATATTTTTCTCTCATTCTTCATCTCCTCTTCTCTCTCTCCCCTCCCTCTCTTTCCCTCTCTCTTTCTCTCTCTGTGTCTCTCCCATCCTCTCTCTCTCTTTCTCTATCTCCCTTTTACTCTCTCTTCTACTCTCTATCTCTCTAACTCTTTCACCCTCTTCCTCCCTTTTCCTCTCTTCCTCTCTCTTCCCATCTATCCTCCTCTCTTGCCATCTCTCCTCATCTCTCCCTCCCTCTCCCTCTCTATGTCTCCCTCTCTCTCCTTCTCTCTCTTCTCTTTCCCTCTCTCCATCTCTCTCTCACTCCCTTCACCCTCCCTCTCTCTCCCTCCTCCCCCTCTCTCCCTCTCACTTTCTCTCCCTCTTTACCTATCTCTCTCCTCTCAACCTCCCTCTCTCTTTCTCTCTCACTATCCCTCCCTTTCCCTCTATCCCTCTCTCCCTCCCCTTCCCTCTCCCTCTCACTTTCTCTTCCTCTCTCTCTCTCTTCCTCCTCTCCCTCTCTTACTCTAATTTTTTCTCTTTCTCTCTCTCCCTCTCTCTTTCTGCCTCTCTCCCTTTCTTACTCTCTCTTTCTCTTTCCCTTTCTCCCACTCTCTCTTTCTCTCTCCCACTCTCATTCCCGCTCCCTCTCTCTCCCCCTCTCTTCCCTTCTCTCTCACTCATACTCTTTCTCTCCCTTTTCTCTCCTTCCCTCTCACTCTCTCCCTCTCCCTCTTCCTCCCTCTCTCTTTCTTTCTTCCAACCTCTCTCTCTTTCTCTCTCTCCCTCTTACTATCTCTCCCTCTCTCCTATTCTCTCTCTCTCACTATTCTCCATACTCTCCCTCTTTTTCTCCTTTATTTTCCACTTTTTCCATCTTTCCCTCCCTCTCTCTCCCCTCTATCTCCCCTCTATCCTCTCTCTCTCTTCCATCCTCCTTCTCGTTTCTTATCTCTCCTCCCTCACTCTCGCTCTTCTTGTATCCCACTCTCTCTCCTTCCCTTTTTACCCTTAACCTCTCTCCCTCTATCCTTCACTCTCTCTTCTTCTCTCTCCCTCCCTCTCTCTCTCTCCCTTTCTCTCTTTCCCACTCTCCTAACCTCTCACTTCCTCTCCCTCTCTCTACTCTCTCTCCCTCTCTATCTCTCTACCTCTTCCTCTCAATCGTTATTTTATAGACTCTCCCTCTCTCTACTCTTTCTCCCTCTCTATCTCTCTACCTCTTCCTCTCAATCATTATTTTATAGACTCTCACTCTCTCTTCCTCTCTCTCTTCTACTCTCTCTCCCTTTCTATCTCTCTAGCTCTTCCTCTCAATCGTTATTCTATAGACTCTCCCTCTCTCTCTCTCCTCTCTTTCCCTTTTTTTCCAGCTATCCTTCCCTCCCTCCCACTCCTTCTCTATCCCTATCTCTTTCTCCCTCTCTCAACCTCTTTTTTCATTCCTCCTCTCTTTATCTATCACTCTTTTGCCCCCTTCCTCTCTTACCCCCAACCTCTTTACCTTTATCTTTTGCCTCGTCTCTCTCTCCCTTTTACTCTCTCGCCTTCTCTTTCCTCTTTTCCTCTCTCCGCCCCTCTCTCCCCCATCTCTCCTTCTCTCTCCCGGTCTCTCTCTCCATCCTCTCCCTCCTCCCTCTCTCTCCCCCTCTCTATCTCTCTTCCTTGTTCTTTCTATCTATCTCTCTCTTCCTCTCTTTCCTTTCTCTTTCCCTCTCTCTCCCTTGTTAACAACCAACTTTGGGTAAAAAAAGAGAAGAAAAAAGAAAAAGAAGAAAAAAAGGAAAAGAAGTAAAAAAAAATATGTATAGGGGTGCAATTGAAGAAGAGAAGAGAAAAGAAGCAAAATAAAGTTGGTTTTTGAAATGAAGGACCAAAACAGATTTTTTCCGAGAAAAAGCCTAGAAAGCTAGTAAAAAACCCCCTTTTCTCCCCCAAAAAGGACGACTCATTGTTCACCCCCCAAAAAGTAACCCTAGCCGCAAACCCTCTTCCATCAACACAAGTAACCACCTCCCGCACATAGCCATCTCCCCATGCCAGCAACCACCCCTTCCATAGCATCTCTCCTTCCGCGCCACCAGCCCCATCAACCTCTCCCACCAACACTCATACATGCCTACTCGCACCTCCACACGCCAACAACTCCTATGCCGGACGTGTAGCGCTAACCCACGCACCGGCCCTACCGCTAGCACCTCGCCCTAATAGCAGCAGCGGCGTGTCGGCCGGTGACGCCGGTAGCACACCAGCGGCGTGCCAATGACAATGCCAACGAGCACGCTGCAGCAGCATGCCGGTGCCGGTGCCGGCGGCACGCTAGCGCCCCGATAGCACGCTAGCGGCGTGCTAGAACCGGCGCCAACACCGGCAGCGGCCACCACCCGCGAGCGAGCCTTCCCACGCTCTACTAGTAGCCACCTTTCGTCCCCGGTTGACTAAGTATTAATCTCCATCGGGGTCGAAAAGATCGGATTCGACCTCGAGATCATCAAGCAAATCAACTCACCTTTTTTCTTCTTTAAAGTAATTTTTTTCCACTTTTTGCTTTATTTTATTTTTATTTTTAACATGTATTAAATTTGCTTGATATTGATATGTGTCATATAATTAATTGAGTGAATGTGATGTAATTAATTTGATTTGTTTGTTTATGTGTAATTTGTTAGAATTGTGATAATGTGCATTGTTGATTTTATGGTATGATACATCGATTTGAGCATTTGAATATTTGTTGTTCGGAATGTATATTTTAAGGGAGTGTCTCTTATGGTGATTTTGTAAAAAACACGTACGTTGAACCGAGTAAGTTTGAAATGTTGCCATGTAACTCTATTTTTGTTAAGCATGCTAATGTAATTAATTTCATCGATTTGTGTCTTCTCCGATTCTGGTCCTATTGTCGGATCTCGTTAATTTTTGCCTATGTGTGCTCGTTTTGCTTGCCAATTTTAGAATATTTTAACCAAAGTCTGTCACTTTTTCTTTTTCATTGTCGATTTTGGCCAAAGCTATAGCTTTAGTTTTTCGTTGTCGATTTTGACCAAAGTCTGTAGTTGTCGTTTTTTGTTACCGATTTTAGCCAAAGTTCGTGGCTTTCATTTTTCCTTGCCAATTTTTGCCTCTTTTTACCTAGTTTGTCGATTTTCGCATATTTTAGCCTATGTTGTCGATTTTCACTTGTTTTTGCCTAAGTTGCCGATTTTAGTCTATTTTTGCCTATTTCCGCCCAAGTTGTCGATTTTTGCTTGTTTTTGCCTAAGTTGTCGATTTTAGCCTATTTTTGCCTAGGTTGTCGATTTTTGCCTATTTTTGCCTAAGTTGCCGATTTTAGCCTATTTTTGCTTAGGTTGCCGATTTTTGCCTATTTTTGCCTAAGTTGCATATTTTTGCTTAAGTTGTCGATTTTTGCTTGTTTTTATCTAAGTTGTCAACTTTTACTCCTTTTTTTAATTTTATCTCGTTTTTTCATCATTTTAGCCATCTATTATAGAGTGAGGACAAGGTCTCCGATCGAATGGCTCTCGAATCACTCGACTAGGGGCATTTTCATAAAAAATCAAAAATCGAACCAATGTTACATGTGATACAACTTTCCTTAGGCAAGACGGGGTAGGGTGACTTTTGATCTTCCTTAAACGTAATAAACCCCTTACCCAAAACTCTAAATAGACCGAGTCATAAGGTTTCCTAGTAATCATAATACTAGATGGTGACTCCAATCATCCGCCCTACATTTTATCTCACCACTCGACGTCGTCCCGTGACGGAATATCGACTCCACTCGGGGACATACTTAGGGTTAGGTGTTACATGCAATTTTGAGTTTGATTTCGATTATATGACCTATTCTCTTATGCTTGATTAGCCTATTTCTATAATTTGCTCGCCGTGTTTAAATTCTTGCCTTTTGTTTTGTTGTTCGCCTTAAATTTTTCATCTTATTTTATTTATTTATCTAATTATTTGCTCATTTTTCTTGACTCTTACATATTTTTTTATTTTTTTTGTTTTTTGTTTTTTTTATTTTTATGTTTCTTTTTCTGTTTGTATCCTTATTGTATTTTTATTTTTATTGGAGACTTGGACATGGAATAATGCCCATGCACATACCACATTACATATCTTTATGAAATTTGCATTTGCCTTAGGATCTAGGGAGGAATTACTAGTGCCCCGATGGGTTTCGCCACAGGTAACACTCACAAAACCTCAACTCTTTTAGAAAGCTACCAATGTCGCGATAGGTATTCGATGGTCTCTATGATTACTAGCTTCGCACTTGGTCGACCTCGGTTCTCTCGGGCCAAAAGGGACCCTTTGAGACTTAGATAGATCCTAACCAATCATGTAATGGCTAGAACCGGACCATAGGACCACTTTTCCTATATAAATTCACTAGGTAAGTCGGATATGTCGAAACCTTGACCAAGCAATCTAGTTGTGATGTTTCGGGATGGGTGACAAAAGAACTCGGATCGAAACTCACTTAGTGGTCGAATTCAACAAAAATTTTAAGGCTTTATAACGGACAAAGGGAGATTGCCTAGGACTAGAATTTCGGAGCAACCATAAGGAGATCACACACTTCTAGTCGGTGATCAATGACATGTAAAAATTACTTGATTGTTGAAAGATGTCGAGCTCGATGACTAGTACAAGTTTCGAGCTAAAGATGGGAATCTCGTAGTGTTGCTTGGAAGTGCCAATTCGAAGCACTGCTCTTAAGGCCTTGGCCCATCTATGGGACCCTTCATACGGATGTTTCACCATAGGGGGACTAGACATGACCCCAACCTTGGAAGAGTATCATTGGCTTCTAAACATGTCGAGCATGCTACATCGGGTATATCTATATTGAAAAAGATCAAATGCTAAAAAAAATATGGAGGATTGGCTAGACATAAAGCATGATTCATGGTAAAGCTAGAGGGAATGTCGAAGGATGGCACTTAGAGAGCTGGTTGGATGTGTTCAAGTAAGAAATGAAGGACCCAAGAGCTACCTTTAAATGGCTCAAGATTCTAGCACTTATGATCTTTGGGTTGGTGTTTTTTCCCTCATCGGTCGGTTTAATCAATATAGAAGTAGCCAATATCTTCATCAAGGTGGAGAAACACTCCATAAATCCTACCACTGCCATTCTATCTAAAACCTTCTCCTCGTTGAGTCACTGCAAGAGGTCTAGGAAAGGATATGAAATATTGTATTCGGTTGCTTTTTGTATGGGTAATTAGCCATTTCGAAGCCCATAAATCGATTTTCAAGACATGCCGGTGGATCGATCAAGAACCATTGAAAGTGTTCTTAGTCAAAAAATGAAAAAACAAGTCCGAACGAGAGTGCTTTTCATCATTTTTTAGCTTGTCAACCGGGGGCTTTACGTGGAAGATAGTTTGGATGAATCGAAGGACATATATAGCTTACTATAGAGCACGACCTTGGGTTCCTCTAATAGGAGCAACTCGGGTATACTTGTTATGCTCCCTCCATGGTATTGAGGCAATTGGGCTATAAACAAGTCGTCCCTAGAACCATGGGCTTAAACGGGTTTGAATGAAAACTTAAGAAGGATGCCACTCTCAAGTTCTTTGAACGGGTTCTACGGGATTGGTTAACTCCGGGATTAGTGGGAGGAGGAATGATTGATTATGAATTAGCAGTGACCAAGAGATAGCCCACATGGCAAGCAAACAGAGCTGAAAGACTACAAACAATTAACTAACTCGACCAAGCCATGGGAAATGGATGTCAAAACTAGCCTATCGAGGGAGTGAGCTGGTAACACCATAAGATCCAAGTGTTGTGGCTAGCCGATCTAAAGGGAAGAAAAGGAGAATGGAGGACGTCATAGAATTAGTCCTTGCCGACCATCGGGACCTCACCAAAGAAATCGAGAGGCTCAAGGCTGAGAATTAGAAACTAGCATGTCATCTCGGCTAAGGAAAAAATGATGAGAGGGAAAGATAAAGAAAAGATACTAGACTTGGAGCAAGATCTAAAGGCTTGGAAAAGTATAGCTACCAAAGAGGAATACTGGAAATCAAACTATCATTGGGCTCAAGTAGAACTAGAGGCCAAATATGTTGAGATGGATAGGTTACAATCACAAGACAGGGGAGTAGAGTAGGAGTTAAGAAATTTGAGGTCGAAATACGGAGGGTTAAAGAAGGTAATGAGATGTGGCAACTATCTCTAGACATTAAATGTAGCCATCGACAAGTTCCAATAGAGTAAGTAGAAGAGGCACAAAGTCGAATCACGACAATAAAAAAGGAGAATCGACATCCGGAGGGGAGTTAATTAGGTTGTCCTAGTATTAGAATACCATACACAACCACTTAGCTCGGGTCGGTACTAAACGAGGCAAAAGCTTAGCTATGCTAGACAATCAAGCAAAGAAAGTCTCCAAGAAGCTATAGCACTTCAAGAGCTACGTCCGGCCATCAATGAGCATAGGGTGAAAAATCATAATGAAATGGTGACTGACCATATGAGGAGATATGACTATTTAGTGTTTGAAATCTCTAGAAGAGGAAAGGTCTTTGGAGTTTGAGCGAACTGCCGAGTGAATTGCTTTTCTTATTTTATTTCATTTCCCATTATATGAGTTTTCTTCCTTTCATTATGCAAAAGAAAGATGTATTACAAACTAATAGGAGCCTTCATACTCCCCATTTTGAATAATAAAAGCTTTGACATCTTTCTTTAAATTTATGACAACTCATTTGTAATGGGAACTCCGAGCCTCATCAATTAGAGTTAAGATAATATGATGGCTCGAATGGAAAGTGACTACGAGGGTTAACTTTTACTACTACAAAGGCCATCAAGTTACTTATTATCATTCTTTAAAATAAAACGGCACCAAAATGCGAAGGGAAAGACTTGTTGATGTCATGAGGATTCGAATCTAACTAACGATCGGCATTGACACTTGTCGAAGTAGTCATCTTTTGGGAATCCCTAAAAGTTACCGATGAATCCGAATTCTTCTTTAAACTTGAAAGGGCCAAGCAATCAATGCCACCATCTATCAAGACATGTTCCATTTTTATAATCCTAAAAAGTTACCGATAAATTTGAATTCATCCTTAAACTTAAGAGGATTGAATAATCAATAATCGAGTTCTTTTGTCACCCCTCATCGATGGCTATTCCATATCCGAGTCTCGAGTGTCATTTTATTTTTTTCTTTAACCTATTATTTACATCTAGTGTTTGTTGTCTTTTGCTTCAACGGATATATAGATCGATCTACCAAAACTACACTTCCTTCGTGCATTCACCACATTAGGGCGACAATAAGGATGGAGAACGAAGAGCTCTACTTGAGCAAAATCACTAGCGAGAAGTGGAAACGTTGAAGGAAGAGATTGCTAGGCTTGCTCGCTCTAGTGGAACAAAGTCGGAAAAATCGCATGATACCGAAGTTACCATATGAAGAAAAGTCGACCAGCCATCGGTATCCCCATAAGTGTTCACTATTATGGCACCACCAATCACTCGGATCGCTCCAACACCATCATTTAGTATGCCCCATACATAGCCTACTGGTACTACTAACCATGCCCATCATCGGATGCCGGGAGGGGCATATGATTTCGCCTCTTGCCTCGCGAGACTTACCCTAGTGTTGCCTCGGGCTAACCAAGCATCGATGATAGCCACTCTTGATTTCATTGCTAAAGAATTAGCCGAGGAGAAGATAGCCTTAGGATTAGAGGCGGAGAAGCTCATAGCCATTGAGGAGCATTTGTGAGCTATTAAAGGTGCGGACATATACGATCCATTCCTCAACATCGATAAGTGTGTAGTACCGACTATGATGATTACTAAGAAGTTCAAGGTGCTCGATTTACCAAGTACACTCGGGAATCAATGCCCTAGAACCCACTTAAGGATTTATTTGAATAAAATGGTTGAGGTGGAATATGATGAAAAGCTGCTCGATCCACTTCTTTCTCGAGAGCCTCAACGGATCTACCCTTAACCGGTTTATTGACTCGGATCGGACCAAGATCCTAAAGTGGAAGGATTTGGTGGATGTGTTTATGAGGCAATACAAGTTCAACTTGGAGATAACCCCTCGATAGATCAAGCTTACGGGCTATGGAAAAGGGCTCGAAGGAATTAGTCGGGGAGTATGCTTAAAGATGGAGAGAAATAGCCTCTCACATTTGTCCGTCCCTTACGAAAGAGAGTTGGTTACCCTTTTTGTTAACACTTTCAAGGCTCCATACTATGATTATTTGTTGAGTAACGGGTCAAATAATTTTGTTGAAATAGTATCTATAGTCGATCGAATTGAACAAGCTATCAAGTCAAGAAGGATAGTCGACCCTTCGGAATCCGGACATAAGAAAAGTAACTTTGGCTCGAGGACGGACTCGGAGGTGCATCGGATTGGGGATTCTTTCAATAATAAAGTGAGATGGAACAACTCATGGGGGAATGGCAACCAATACACTCCCCTTAATATAGCTAACCCAAACATCTAGCTTGGAATCCCTATAAACACCTTTCCAGCTAATGTGGTTGGAATGATAGCTCAAACACCAACCTTTCCACCATATCAAATGCGACACAACCCTTACCAAACTGCCTAAACACACATCCACCCCAACGACCGCCTCAAACCCACTATCGGAACCCACGACCATTCATAAATTAGCCAAGACTCCCGAATCAAAACTTCCCAAAAAACACTACCGGGGAAAATTTAACAACATATTGCCACCTCTTCCTATATCCCTCAATGACCTTTTTAAGCACCTCGTAACCATTGATCGGATAGCTCCTATGACACTTCCACCACTTCAACCGCCATTCCCCTATTTGTATAAGCCAAATGAAGTCCGTGACTATCATAATGGTGCTAATGGTCACAATATTGAAAATTATGTGACCTTTAAGAAGAGGGTACGAAGTCCGATTAATTAGGGTCCGATAGCATTCAAGGATTCCTCAAATGCCCCGAGTACTAATTCTAACCCTCTCCTAAATCATACCACCGCGAGGGTAAATATGCTATCGGTAGGAGATGTAGAGGGTGATAAAAGAATATCATCTTTGAGGATATCCATGTCAAGCCTATTTGACATATTGAAGGCTAATGATTTTGATAAGAAGCTTATCGAGCCTCAAGCTGCCACCTATATCGAGCAATTCGGAGGTTCTATGAAGTAAGGGGGCTTGATATTGATGATCGGCGTAAGTTTCATCAAGAAATTCAAATCATATTAGCCTTGGAGACCTTAAGAATAGAGAAGGAGAGACAAGGCCTATGGTGAACACTTTAATCTTGGGTTCTAAAAACAAGGATTCGAGTTAGTCGGATACGAGATAAACGGGATCGATCCTATGAAGTCGATCTTAAAGGCTCCGACTCTTAAGATTATCGACTATCAAGTCGCCCCTTATAACTATGGGAATTCTCCTCTAGTCCGTGTATCAAGTGATGTGATGAAGATCTCCGTTAATGAGATAGTTCACATAGGAGGAGTTACATGCTCGGGGAGATGCTTTACCCTATAAGAGTTGAGGGAATCGAAGGGTAATGGAGTAGAGACCACTCCTCGAATGCTATTATAAGCAAGCCTATAAATGAAGAGGAAGTGGTGGAGTTTTTGAAACTAATGAAGCATAGCGAGTACAACGTGGTAGAGCGAGTTAAACAAGACCCCGCTTTATCTCTCTATTAGCTTTAATACTCGGTTTAGAGCCTCATCGTAAGGCACTTCAAAAGGTTCTAAATAAGGCATATGTGCCACGGGATATCACCTCCGAGTCAATGGAGCATCTAGTGGGTAGAGTATAAGCTACCAACTATCCGTACTTCACCAAAGATGAGTTAGGACCTATGGGCACTTGGACACAATAAGGCTTTTTACATTATCGTCAAGTATAAGGACTACATGATAGAGAATGTGCTTATTGATAATGAATCCGCACTCAATGTGCTTGCCTAAATATGTGTTAGATCGCCTACCAATTGATCTTTCTCACATGAGGCCAAGTAAGATGATGGAATGAATATATGACGGTACACCTTGACGGGTCATCAATGATATAGATGTGGATCTTGGCATCGAGCCTCACTAGTTCCGGACTACCATGCAAGTAATCGATATCCAAGCTACCTATAGCATGTTACTAGGAAGGCCTTGGATTCATTCTGCTGGTGTAGTTATGTCTTCGTTACACTAACGATTGAAATACATTCTTGGTGGGAGGCTAGTTACTGTAAAGGCCAAAGAAGCAATGGTAGTGATTCAAAACATATCAATCCCATATATTGAGATTGAGGGGGCAAATGATAGGGATTTATATGCTTTTGAGTTGGTCAATGTAGAGTTGGTCCTGGAGAATTCACGGATAAGAAAGCCGAAACTATCGAAGCTATGAAAATGTCGACCAAGTGTATGATAAAGTGTGGGACACATCCATTTAAGGTAGGTGATGACCCATCGGGGGCGAAGATCCATATGAAGCCAAGATATGGAGACCACCCTTTTGGGTTAGGTTTTCGACCATTTAGGAAGGACTACCGGAGGATGGTAGAATAGAAGCGAGAAAAGAGAATGGCTCGTATTGAGGAGCATGATCCAAATGATGAAACAATTGACATTCCTCATATCCGTGCCACATTTTTAAAGCCTTCGTATATAGCTCACGTGAATGATGAGGATTTGAGTCCGGATCAATTATTCCAAGATATGGTAGTGAACACTCCGGGGGTTGAAGAACTTGATGATGGAGGTCAATCGGTCCAGCCAATGCCGGCCTTAGCTAGTGCAAGTACAATTGTCCCGCCCGGCTCATAGTTAATACATTAGGAGACACCTTTGATCTAGATCAACTCATTCGTAAGTTCACCAAGGAAGAAGAGTTGCACAATTGGTTAGATGAAGAAGCACCTTCGGTCTTCAAGACCGATTCATTTTCTTGTCATTTTTTTTATGCTTTGAACATTGTAGTACACTAAATATATACTACTCGTTGTTATTTTTCATAAAAACATTAATTATTGGATTGTATATTTTTTTAAAAAAATTTTAGCCTTTGCCTTCTTCTATTCTTTTTTATTTGCACTTTAATTGGTTTCAAGGATAATTAATATGATCACTTCTTAAAAAACCAAAACGATTCTCCTAAAAATATATGGCCTAATTTTGATGAAACCTTAATTGCAATGGACAAAGAAGAATGGGATGACAATGATATTCAAGAATTCACTAAGCTAGTTGAGCAATCAAAAACGTCCCTTCGGTCGCACGAAGAGGATTTAGAGGTAATAAATGTGGGGACCAAAGAGAACGGGAGGGAGCTAAAGATAGGCACCACGATAGAGAGTACGGAAAAAGAGAGATTGATGGCACCGATAGGAGAGTATGCGGATGTATTTGCATGGTCGTCTATTGATATGCCGAGTTTAGACAACGACATAGTGGAACACAAATTGCCTTTAAACCTAGAGAGCAAGCCGGTGAAACAAAAGTTGAGACGAACAAGGCTAGATATTCTACTTAAAGTCAAAGATGAGATAAGAAAACAAGTGGGACGCTGGATTTTTAGAAGTGGTTGAGTACCCTCGGTAGGTGTCAAACATTATCGTCGTGCGAAAAAAGATGGTCAAATTCGAGTATGTGTGGACTTTCATGATTTGAATAGAGCCGGTCCGAAGGATGATTTCTCGCTCCCCCACATTGACATCTTAGTGGACAATGCGGTAAAGAATGCAACTTATTCATTTATGGATGGTTTTTTAGGATACAACCATATCAAAATGGCCATAAAGGACAAGGAGAAGACGACTTTTATCATACCTTAGGGGACCTTCTACTACAAGGTTATGCCCTTTGGTTTGAAGATGCGGGAGCTACCTATCGGAGGGCCATGGTCACACTCTTCCATGACATGATGCACAAAGAAATCAAAGTGTATATAGATGATATGATTGCAAAGTCAAAGGAAGGCAAAGATCATACTCGACATTAAGGAAGCTCTTTGAGAGGCGAGAAGGTACGGATTGAAGTTGAATCCCATAAAGTGCATATTTGGTGGAAAGTCAAGAAAACTACTAGGGTTTGTGGTAAGCAACGAGAGGAATTGAAGTTGATCTAGATAAGGTTAAGGCAATCCAAAGCATGCTCACACCTTCATCCGAGAAGGAGATTAGAAGTTTTTTAGGTCGTTTGAACTACATAGCTCGATTCATATCTCAATTATCCATGACATGTGAACCAATCTTTCGATTATTATGATAGAAGAATCCTAGGGTATGGGACCAAGATTATCGGCTAGCCTTTGATAAAATCAAGCGATACTGTAGAATCCACCATTGTTGGTACCACCGGTTCTTAGAAGGCCTGCGATACTATACGTAACCATGACGAGAGGTGGTTATGGTTGCATCCTAGGCCAGTGTGATGAATCGGGAAGGAAAGAACGGGCTATCTACTACTTGAGTAAAAAGTTCATCGACTATGAGTCCCGATATAGTGTGCTTGAGAAGATGTGTTGTGACCTAGTATGGTGTGCAAGAAGGCTTAGATAGTACATGCTTTATTATACCACATGGTTGATTTCAAAGATAGATCCACTTAACTACATTTTTAAAAAGCCATACTTATCTAGCCGTATTGCACGATGAAAAGTTATGCTATCTAAGTATGACATTGTGTATATAACGAGAAAGGTAGTAAAAGGAAGTGTCATAGCCGATCAACTAGCGAGATGGTGTAACCGATGACTATGAACCTCCGAAATTTGACTTTCCGGATGAGTCAATTATGGTCATAGATGAAGAATCCGAGTCCAGAACCGATAAATGGACCATGTATTTCGATGGGGCGATCAATGTGAATGGAAACAATGTTGGATCAGTTCTCATCTCACCGGATGGAAAACGAGTTCCCAATGGCTATGAAATTATAATTTGAATGTACAAACAACATAGCAAAATATGAGACGTGCGTGCACGGGTTAGAAGCGACCTTAGAAATACGGATCCAAAAGTTAGATGTGTATGGTGATTCCTTACCGATAATCTATGAAGTCAAAGGAGAATGGCGGACAAAAGATGAAAAGTCGAAGCCGTATCAAGAGTACTTAACAAACCTAGTCAATCATTTTGATGAGATAGAGTTCACTCATTTAGTTCAAGGCAAGAACCACTTCGTCGATACCTTGGTAACACTAGCTATAATGATTAAGATAACACACGGTATAAAGATTCACCTCATATGCATTGAAGTCAAAAATGCCTCGACCCACTCGTGTTGTCTAATCAAGGGTGAGCCCGATGAAAAGCCATGGTATGAAGATATCAAACGAGTTCATAAAATATCAAGAATATCCATCGTATGCTTCGAAGACTGATTGGAAGACACTTCGGAGGTTATCAATGGATTTTTGCTTAGACGACGAGGTGTTATATAAAAGAAGTTTTGATGGAACTTTGCTTGCGGTGTTTAGACTCCGTCGAAGCTAAGAAGGTGATTGAAGAGATTCACGAGGGGATTTATGGAACTTATGCCAATGAACACATGATGGCTTATCAAATTCGGAGGTGTGGTTATTTTTGGACTACCATGGAAATGGACTGCATAGACTACGTGCGAAAGTGCCGTAAATGCCAAATCTATGTAGATTGGATAAATACTCTTCCTGCACCCCTCCATAACATGGTGTCTCCTTGGTGTTTCTCAATGTGGGGAATGGATGTGATTGGGCTGATAAACCCGAAAGCTAGTAATGGTCATCACTTCATCCTAGTATCAATTGATTACTTCACTAAATGGGTGGAAGCAACATCCTTCGCACATGTTACCCGAGAGAGTTATCCATCGATTCGTGTAGAAAGACATCATTTGTCGATATGGGCCTTCGGAGACCACGATCACGGATAATGCATAAAATTTCAATGGTAAGATGATTATAGAATTATACGAATAGTGGAAAATCAAGCACCGTGATTCTTTGCCATATAGACCTAAGATGGATGAGGCCGCGGAAGTTACAAATAAGAACATAAAGAATATCATATAGAAAATAATAGTCACGTACAAAGACTAGCATTAAGTATTACAATTTGCATTACATGCTTATAGGATGGCAGTGAGGACGTCAACTAGGGCAACTTCGTACTCGTTTGTATATGGGATGGAGGTAGTGATGCTTATAAAAATAGAGATACCATCTCCGAGGGTGTTAAAATAAGTAGAGCTAGATGAGTCCGAATGGGCCCGAATTAGATATGAACAACTGAATTTGATTAGTGAGAAAAGGTAAGTAGCTATTTGTCATACGCGAGTTGTATCAAAAAAGAATTGCTCGAGCGCATGATAAGAAAGTCCGCCCGGGAACTTTTGGTGAAGGGGATTTAGTCTTGAAGAGAGTACTCCCGATCTCGAGGGCGAGAAGAAGTAAGTGGGCACCCAATTATGAGGGTCCGTATGTGGTGAAAAGAGCATTCTTTGGGGGAGCCCTCTTCTTGATGAAGATGGATGGTGAGGTCTTGTCGAAGCCGATGAATTCGACATTGTAAAGAAATATCATGCTTGAGCATATGAAATTCTTCTTTGTTCCGTTGGAAAAAGGAAATAATCGAAATTATGTTGAATATTTTCTAGTTTAATCGCTTTACTTTTGCTTCTCTTTTCTTTCTTGCCCACCCCATATAAACCATTCCCGACTTTTTCTTTATATACCAAAATAACCCACTCTCTCATAAGGTGATCGGTCCTCGAAAGATGAATAAGAATCTTTTATTGGTCTTATGCGCAATCTCATGCTTAATGTTATTTATGAAAAATGATAACACAAAAAAGGGTAAATGATAGGAATGATAGGAATTTTATTCACCCTTGATAGATGAAAAGGCTTTTTCATTAACTCTTTGTATAAAAAAAATTGGTGAATAACGGACAACGATAATCAAAGGTTGCCTAGATCGTTTTAGAGTACACCCCATCAATATGCAATGGTATGGAATAAAGCATTTGGTAATGAGAGTCCAAGCATGTGCGTAGAAAGTTGGTCGATAAAAAAAAGATTCGGGAGACGTGCGATTAAGTAGACAAAAACCCGCAAGAGCGGCTAGCCTAGAAATCATGACACTAGCCCAATGAAGATGTATCGAAGCTAGGAGGGAAGTGTATGTTTTGGCGAGTAACAATTTTTGTGTTTCGGGTACATCACTCACACTCCGGTACATTGCTATTGGAAAGTCATCCGTTTGACGACGAGGATGGTCACCTGTGTCAACTCTGTGTTTGGAGAAGGCCTTTGAATGGACGTTGCTAATTGATTTGCGGCCCTTCTATGATTTTTTGCAAGCTCACTATGCAAAGCCAAAGAAAAGTCAAATTTTCAATGGCTTCGCGTCGTAAGCATTATAAAGAGGGGGAACTATTAACACCCAATTTTGGTTTAAAAAAAAAGAAGAAAAAGAAGGAAAAAGAAAAAGAAAAAGTAAAAAAATATATATAGGGGTGTAGTTGAAGAAGAGAAGAGAAAAGAAGAAAAATAAAGTTCGTTTTTAAAATGAGGGACCAAAGCAAATTTTTGCCAAAAAAACCCTAGAAAGCTAGTACAAAAGCCCCATTTTCTCTCCCAAAAAGGCCGGCTCATTGTTCACCCCCCAAAAAAGGAACCCTAGCCACCGACCTTCTTCTATCAACACCAACGACCACCTCCTATACATAGCCATCTCTCCACGCCAACAACCACCCCTTTTACAATAGCTCTCCTTCCACGCCACGGTGCTAGCCCACACACCAACCTACCGTTAGCGCCTCGCCCTAACGGCAGTAGTAGCGTGCCGGCGCTAGTGCCGACGAGCACGTCGGCAGGCGTGGTAGTGCTAGCGACCACCAACGGCGTGCCAATGCTAGAGCCGGTAGCACACCCGTAGCCACCACCCGTAGTAGGCCTTCTCACGCTCCGTCGGTAGTCAACTTTCCTCTCCGGTTGACTAAATATTAGTGTCCATCGGGGTCGAAAAGGTCGGATTCGACCTCGAGATCATCAAGCAAATTAGCTCGTATGGTAACTAAATATTAAATTTGCTTCATGTTGATATGTGTTATGTAATTAATTGAGTGAATGCGATGTAATTAATTTGATATGTTTGTTTATGTGTAATTTGTTAGAATTGTGATAATATGCATTGCTGATTTTGCGGTATGATGTGTCGGTTTGAGCGTTTGAATATTTGTTATTCGGAATGTATATTTTAAGGGTGTGTCTCGTATGGTGATTTTATAAAAAAATTGCACGTCGAACCGAGCAAGTTTGAAATGTTGTCATGTAACTCCATTTTTGTTAAGCATGCTAAAGTAATTAATTTCATCGATCCGTACGTCTTCTCCGATTTTGGTCCTATTGTCAATTCTCTTTAATTTTTGCCTATGTGTGCTTGTTTTGTTTGCCAATTTTAGCATATTTTAGCCAAAGTCGTCACTTTTTATTTTTTGTTGTCGATTTTAGCCAAAGTTGTAGCTTTCGTTTTTTGTTGTTAATTCGGCCAAAGTCTGTAGCTTTTATTTTTTGTTGTCAATTTTAACCAAAGTCTGTGGCTTTCGTTTTTCATTGTCGATTTTAGCCAAAGCTATGACTTTCATTTTTCGTTGTCGAATTTTGCCTCTTTTTGCCTAGGTTGTCGATTTTCATAAATTTTTGCCTAAGTTGTCGATTTTCGCTTGTTTTTGCCTAAGTTGTCGATTTTCGCTTGTTTTTGCCTATTTCCACCCAAGTTGCCGAGTTTTGCCTATTTTTGCTTAGGTTGCCGATTTTTGCCTAAGTTGTCGATTTTGCCTATTTTTGCTCGAGTTGTCAAATCTTGCCTCTTTTTGCCTAGGTTGTCGATTTTCATAAATTTTTGCCTAAGTTGTCGATTTTAGCCTATTTTTTCCTATTTCCACCAAAGTTGCCGATTTTTGCTAGTTTTTGCCTAAGTTGTCGATTTTTTCCTATTTTTGCTTAGGTTGTCGATTTTTTCCTATTTTTACCTAAGTTGCCGATTTTGCCTATTTTTGCCTAAGTTGTCGATTTTTGCTCGTTTTACCAAAGTTGTCAACTTTTACTTTTTTTATTTTATCTATTTCGCCATCATTTCTAACCATCCATTATAGAGCGAGGATGATATCTCCGACCGATTGAGTCCCGAATCACTTGACTAGTGGGCATTTTCATTAAAAAAATAGAAATTGAACCAATGTTACATGCGATGCGGCTTGCCCTAGGCAAGATGGGGTAGGGTGACTTTTGATCTTCCCTACACATAATAAACCCCTAACTCGAAACTCTAAATAGACTAGTCACGAGGTTTCCTAGTAGCCGTAATACTAGGTGGTGACTCCAATCATCTCCCTATATTTCACCTCACCGCTCGACGTCGCCCTGCAACATCCCTCTCTCTATCTCTTCTTGTCTCCCTCTCTCTCTCTCCCCCTCTCTCTTACTCTCCCTCTCTCACTTATTTTCCCTACCCTCTTTCTACCTCTCTCCCTCTCATTCTCTCTCTTTCTCTCCATTATCTACCTTACTCTCCATCTCTCTCACTCTCTCCCTCCCCCTTCCTCTCTCCCTCCTCTAATATATCCCCATTTCTCTCTCTTGATCTTATTCTCTCTCCCTCCCTCCCTTTCTTTCTCCCTCCTCTAATATATCTCCATTTCTCTCTCTTGGATCTTGTTCTCTCTCCCTCCTTCCCTTTCTCCATCTATCCCTCTTTGTCACTAGGGAGAGGAAGAGAGAGTGAAGGAGAGAGAGCGGGGAGAGAGGCGGAAAGAGAGAATGAGAGGGAGGGAGAGTTGGATGTTATGGAACTTGTAAGGAATGGTTGATATGTTGCGTATTAAGTGTGGAAAGCCTCGTGCATGGCTATGTTTACGTATTGATAGGTTTGATTGAAAGAATTGGGGCTTGACCGAAACTTGGTGGATTAAACTAGGATTGATATGAATTTGGACTAAGTAAAATAGCAAGGAAGAAAAATTAAATTTTAGGGTTTTTCTAAGGTGACTTTCGACCAAAATGGGAAAGATGGAACCTTTTTGATACTTAAGGACTTAAATTTTAATGGTGAATAAATTAGGTTTGATTAATCATTTTGAACAAAAAGGAAACTTCATATCGAAGAAAAGAAGATTTCTTGCAAAATTAAGAGACCCATTCGGCCTAAAGTTAGAAAAATGGGGTTTTAGGTTCCATTAAATTAATTTGGTACTTAATGGTTCAATTAGGTCCAAATAGGAATTAAAATTGAAATTAGAAAGGTAAACTTGTCAAAGAAAATGAGATTTTGACTTAAGAACTAAATTCGACCTAAAAGTATTAAAATCGGGCTAAAACATAAAATTATACCTTAACATGTTGAAATCGATCCGGATGCTAATAACTATGCAATTAAGTGTGAAACGATTTGACGATGAGATTTACTAAAAGAAACAAAAGGGAAGTATGAAAATATATAAAATCGAATCTCGTATGGGTTGGATATGTTTAATATAGTAAACGTAACATCACGAGCATCATGTGCATTGTGGGGTAGATTGAGAAAAGTCAATTGATCGAGAATTGGTTTACAACCTAGTTGGAATAAATGAGGATTAGTGGTCCAGTTTGTGTGCGTGCTCTAATCTATATGACTACACTATTAGGCGATGGATTCCCTCTAATAGTGGCTACAATGAGGGATAATTTCATTGTTAGCATTAGGTGATTTAGTAATCACTAATAGAGAAGACTTGCTAATACCTCGAGTACCCGAATTGAAATCTATGAGTATGGTGGGAAAGTCTAAAAAGCATTACATATCACGTGCATCACCCCATTCACTAAGCTTCGGCTTACCTCATTGTTATTTCCATGTTATAACGGGAAAGGGTAAAAGTAGCAAGGATGCTATCGGTTCTTCCTAAAAAGGGGCTCATGTATGACACAAACGTAATGAAATTTATTTTAATTGTAATTTTGGGTTGGAGTGTCGGTGGACATTTTAATGGTAATGAAATTAATTTGTAATTTCTTCCACTTGTATTTGTTAATGTTATGTAATTTGCACTTGTACACATTTCATTATATAGTGTGCCCTTAATGTATGAGTATATACGAATTACGGATTAAGTTAGGATTTGGTCATGTTACTTGTGATGCATTACCCACCCGGCCACTCCTTTTTGGATAATTAGCGAGTGGGCGGGGAGGGGGCACCACGAGGTGGTATCGAGCTTTGGTTTAGTTAACCGGGTAGAAACCTAAGTGTCATATAAGCTCGAGGATTGGTATGCTACTTAACGAGATAAGAATTTAATTATTACTTTCCTTTGAAAGTGTATGATCATTATACGGCTTCATGTTAGCATATAGTCCTATCCCGGAAATATTGATGACTATTTATATTATTGTTGTAGATGTCGTGGTTATTCCGTGTACCCTACGCTGCTAGGACGCGCCTTTAGTGGGCCGACCTAGTTGCATATTGAGGCTGAGCTAAATAGCCTTATTATAGCCTCACATCGGGATATGGTGACCCATGTTATTTAAGTACACTATTGGATACAATGACTAGTGTTCGCTAATGCCACTTGCGACCGGTATCGTAGTCCGGATTTCCTACGATTGACGTTACGATAGAGTCTCCTATCGAGAGATCGATGAGACACTAGATGAGGTTTGAGGGAGTTTGATCGATTGATATTTTTATCAAAAACTGATTTGAGCCTTCCTACCGGTATAAGTTAGGCGGACTCTTACCCGATTAATGTATAATTGGGGTCGGCCTTTGCCCCTCACCTATGAGATAGTACGTATTGCATTGGTTGATGTGATCGATATGTAAGTGTCTATTTTGTATGAAATGTTTACTATATATATAAATATAATCTCGGACGTATGTGGATGATTTACATTATATGTTAATTTCAATACCAAAACTAACTTGAGCATAACATTGCATGTACAAAATCAAAGCATGCCAAGAAAGGATCCAATACGAGTAGGAGGTAAAGGGACCTCCAACGATAATAATAGACAGCAATAAGATGCTTGAAATCATATAATGGACATGATACAACAACAATAAGAAGTAATGTAACAACAATAAGAAGTCCATGCAGAGCAAATGAGACGGCTCTTGGCTATGCATCAACGACCTCCACCTCCGTCGCCCAAGCATAAGAATGACGTGGTGGAGAGCTTTTGTAAAATGAATCCCTAGGAATTCTCCGGGGGTGTTAACCTAATGATAGTGAAGAAATGGATTAATTTTTTGGAGGTGATATTCAAATACTTGCAATTTGCCAACAATGAGCGAGTATCGTTCGCCATCTTTATGCTAACCAAGGATGCCCACGGGAGAGCGCACAAATGATAATAGTCATGCCTACCTTAACTTAGGAAGGATTAAGGAATTCTTTTGCAAGAAATACTTTATCACGGATGTGAGGGCTAAGAAAATTCAAGACTTCCTAGCACTAGTGCAAGATGGAATGTCGATGGGTGAATATGTATAAAAATTTTAACAAGGGTATAGATTTATCCCATTCATTACGAGGGATGAAAATCTAAAAAAGAATTAGTTCCCGATAGGGTTAAACCCAAGAGTACAAAGCATGGTACATATGTCGATCGCCAACACCCTCCCGAGAATGGTGGATAAGGCAATGATAGCAGATGAAGATCGAAAGAGATTGAAAAGGAAATATAGCAAAAGAGGCAAGCATTTAAATTAGAAGCCTCTTCATCTAGACTAATAAAGCGAGTTTTATCTAGAAATTTTAATCGAAGTGGATGTCAAGGAAACGTATGGACCGTCGGACCAAGCACCATATGTTCTTAGACCACCGGGTAATCAGCCGGGCTCAACGGTAGTAATCAACCCCGATGTAATAGGTGTGGTGTGACACCCCTTTCCCGACCCACTTACGAAATACCCAAAAGGAGTGGCTAGGCAAGGAGCATGTCACGCCGACACTACCAATTTCCGAATTAACCTCTAACACGTATGTGCTCATCCATTAACGACTTATCATACATTGAAACGCATACAAGACAATTTACGTAATATTAGCAATACAATAGAAGAAATTATAAACTTTATTTAAATACAATCAAAATTTTTATTGACACCCCAACCCTAAAATTACAATCAAAAGAAATTTCAATACACTTGTGTCACACATGACCTTTTTGGAGGACCCGGTAGCATCCTTACTACTTTGACTCATTCCTATCATAACATGAAAACAACAATGGGGTGAGCCAAAGCTCGGTAAGTAAGGTGATGAATGTGATATGTAATGAAGTTCTATTTCCCATTCTACCCATCCATTTTAATCCAGGTACCCTAGGTATTAGCAAGGCCATGCGTTCCATCTCTCGATGATCATATTATCACCTCCTGCTCTATTACTCTCTCTTAGTGACCTCATTATCACTTATTGCTCATAATGGAATTATCCCTCATTGTAACACACGGTTAGCGGAATTATCCCTCGCTTAATGGTGTTAGTAATATAGCATGCAAATGGTTTTATGTTATTACCCATTCCATTCAATTTGGTTACCAAACCGGATTATCTCACGACTCAATGATTTCTCTCGATTTCATACCACCCTTGAATGCACATGATGCACATGGTATTATGTTTAATACATTCAACTAATGACACTATCAACATTTTCTTCTCGGCCCATTCTCGTGTCTCGACGCACACTCGGGACTTCACAAGTGTTTTATGTACCATTCAAAGTATTCAAAACGAGAACACAAATCTCATTCATTGGTATCATTCATTGCATAAATCTACTTCATACTTATGAGTTTTCCTTCTCGTTTACCTAACAAGTCTAGGCTCGAATTTTCGATTATTACTTAGTTTACAAGATTGGTTAATCCTAAGGATTCATGTGTGACATACTTAAGCTAAACTCTTATTTAATCCGAACCTTTAATCTTAGCGATCGAGGTTAACTCAAAATGTGTTTAGGTCTTAATCTCGATTTTTCTTGAATTCTCTTTTTCATTACTTCAATTATATGTCTTACAATAATTGGTCTCTATTTGAGTTCACCTTTAATTCTTGATCTCTAATGACCCAAAAGGATTCATTGTTAATCATTTCCTTTTCTAGGTTGATTGGTCCCCAAATGAGCAAGAAATTATTTTTCCCTTTCTAGGTCAATTCCTTTTATACTAACTTGCCAATAACTTACCAAACCATACTTTAAAAGGGTTACCAAGAAGTTCAAAAACTTAAGGTCCGTAAAAGAACCCGAATTTAGCCATAAAATATCTAATTTACTTAATGAAGTCTAAAACCCTATTTTTCTTTTAGTTAGGCCAAATGGGTTGTTAAGATGGCCATGGATTGCCTTTTATGTCTAGTGAATTTATTTCCACCCTAAACTATTAACCCATTCCTAATTGAATTACCATGATATTCTAGGCCCTTAATTTCCCCAAAAGATCCATTCTTTCCTAATTTTCCCCACTTGGCCGAATGGTTTTAACCTTGGGCAACTCTAGAAGTGCATTCCTTTCCTTTCCAAGTATGCTCACCAAATCTAGTCCGGCCCTAAACAATTTAGTCCATACCCTTTTCTTTTGTTTTTCTTTCCAAACCATCCACACATTTAAACACATCAAAAAAACTTTGCATCACAATACAAACACATAGATCCATCACAATTTGCCAAACCCTAACACCAACAAAAGCAACCATAGCAAACCATTGAAAATTATTACAAACCCATGAAATAAACACTTAAAAAAAGATAGCTTAAGACATAAAATAACTAAATGGAACCTACTTACTTTGCTTGAATTTCCTAAAGGTTTTTTAGGCTTTCTTCTTCTTTCTTGTCTTTCTTCTTTCCTTTTCTTTTCCTTTCCCTTTCCTCTCTTTCCTTATCGTTTTTCTCTCCCTTTTGTGTAGCTACGGGCTGCCTAAAATTTTCTTCCATCCTCACTTAGTCTATATATATATATATATATACATGCTTAAAATATTAGTATAATTAAGTGTAAAAATTTCTTAATTTAATTTCGGAGAGTGGAAAGCTATTGGTGAGTCAAGAGAGAGAGAGTGGCGGGTTTGATGGGTTTAGGGTGAGCTGGCCTTAATTCATTAATTAAGGGGGATTATGTATCCTAACTAATTGATTAGATAAACTAAACACCCTAAATAATCTATTTCAAGTAACTAAACATCCCTCCCTCTCAAAATGTTTGGAAATTCCTCACCTTAAACTCGGAATTCCTTCCACCAAAAATATTCCAAGCAGTGATGCCTCTAAAGCGATCCGTACTAAAATGGCCATAAATCTTTATAAATAGATCTAAAAATCACATAATTTTATAGAGAGATATTAGACACATAGACTAACAATTTGTATTCTTTAAGTGTTACCAAAAATCACTCTAACATCCTCGAATAAATCCCACAAAATTAGAACAGAATATAGTCCTCAAAACACCGATTTTGCATATTTAATTTCTTTATAAATTAAACCATTAATCTCAAGCACAATAACTTTAATTTAACATAAATCACATATTTCAAGCATTAATTTCTCATGGCGTACCGAGAATTATACCGACACTTAATATATGCATATATATAAATTTTCTAATACATGTCGCTTTATGGTTAAGAATTTTTATGGGGGTTACATGTGGGAGATTCAATACCGGGGAATATCGACCGGACATAAGGACTTTCTATGTATGTCACAATCCGGGGCACGTATCCTATAATTTCCCCCAAGTGCGAGTGCAGAGACTAGGATCGGGAAAGGTACCTGCTCGGGTAGACACTATGATGGAGTAAGAGGTCGATCGGGGAATGCAACGAGTAATTTATGATAATGTCTTACTCCTTAGCTTAATGACTTATTTTTTGGTTGATTCTAATGCTACACATTTATTTATATTAAAAATATTACTAAAGAGCTTAGGCATCAAACTTGAGACATTAGCTATAGGGTATCTCATTGCGATTCCCTTTAGAGAAATTTTGGACAATGAGCATAGTTAAAGAGTGTGTAATGCGGATCGAGAATAAGAGTCTAGAGGTTGATCCGATAGTATTGGATCTTTAAGATTTTGATTTGATTCTGGAAATGGATTGGCTAACGAGGCATGGTACCACTATCGATTATCGAGGTAGAATAGTAATTTTTTATCTATCTAAAAATCAACCATTAGAGTTTAAAGCTGATACAAAGTTTTAAGCCGTATCGATTATCTCAACCATGAAAGCTCAAAGGATGCTAGGAAAAGGATGTATGGGGTACCAAGCACATGTGGTGGATAGTTAGGTGGAACAAAAGTCAAAACTAGGAGACATAGAGGTCATACAGGAGTATTTAGATGTATTTCTAGAAAGTTTAACTACGTTACCACCGGATAGGAAAATAGAATTTAAGATTGATTTGGAGTCGAGCACAACTTTGGTTTCTAAGACTCCTTATAGAATGACTCTAGTTAAGTTGAAAGAGTCGAAGGTGCAACTACAGGACTTGCTTGGTTAAGAGATGCATATGCCCTAGTTTCTCACCTTGGGAAGCCCTAGTATTGTTCGTGAAAAAGAAAGACGATAGTCTATGGCTATGCATCGATTATCGTGAATTGAATCGGATGATGATGAAAAATAAATACCCATTACCCCGCATTAATGATCTATTCAATCAATTATAAGGTGCGACGATGTTCTCCAAGATAGACTCGTAATCGTGGTATCACCGACTAAGGGTAAGATCGAAGGATGTGAGGAAAGCAACATTTAGAACGAGATACGACCACTATAAGTTCCTAGTAATGCCATTTGGGTTGACTAATGCCCTAGCCACCTTTATGGACTTGATGAATTAAGTCTTTAAGGGATTCCTAGATAAATTTATCATCTTATTCATCGATGATATTCGGTTCATTCTCAAAGTAAGAAGGAACATAAAAAGCATCTAAAAGCTACTTTGTCGATGTTAAAGGCACAACGACTATACGCCAAATTTAAGAAATGTGAATTTTGGCTAGAGCGAGTAGCGTTTCTAGGTCACGTGGTGACGAAGGAAGGTATAGTAGTGGATCCAAAGAAAATAGAGGCTATCTAAAACCGGCCTACTTTAGAGAACGTGATGGAGGTACAAGGGTTAGCTGGTTATTATCGAAGATTTATGGAGGGCTTCTTTGAGATAGCCAAGCCTCTTACTAACTTAATGAAAAAGAGTGTTATGTTCCAGTGGATGGATGCTTGTGAGGAGAGCTTCCAAGAGCTGAAATGGAGGTTAATCATGGCCCTAGTGCTAACCATTTCGTCCGAGGCTAGAAACTTCATGGTGTATAGTAATGCTTCTAAAAATGGGCTAGGAGGGGTGTTGATGTAGAATGAAAGAGTAGTAGCTTATGCATCACAACAATTGAAGGAATATGAACGAAATTATCCAATGCATGATTTGGAGTTAAAGGTAGTAGTCTTTGTTTTGACAATCCGAAGACATTATTTATACGAGCACAAAATATGAGATATACATGGATCATAAGATTTTATGGTATATTTTCATGCATAAGGAGTAAACATGAGGCAAAGAAGGTGGTTGGAGTTGGTGAAAGACTATGATTGCATAATCAACTACCACCCGGAAAGGCCAATGTTGTTGTCGATGCTTTAAGCGAGAAAATCAATTACAACGATGCAAGTAATCCGAGTCATTGATAGTGAGAGATCTACAAAAGCTAGAACTCGGAGATAATTTTGATAGGTTATGTGAGCATTTTTTCAGCTTTATTGGTCCAATCGACTTTACAGGAAATAATTCAAATGGAGCAACAAACGGATGAAAAGCTAAATGAATTGAAGAAAATGTAAAGGCCGGGGAGAAATTTGATTTTATGATAGATGATAAAGGCATAATTAGATTTTAAGAGAGTTTGTGTGTTCCCTTGGTAGAGGATGTGAAGGAAAAAATACTGAAAGAAGCACACGCAACTCACTATTCGATACACCGGGAGGCATGAAGATGTATTGAGACTTACGATAAAGTTATTGGTGGCTCGGAATGAAGAAAGATGTAGCTAATTTTATGGCAAGGTGTCAAGTCCGTCAATAGGTCAAGGTCAAGCACCAAAGACCCTTGGGAATGTAAAAACCATTGGCGATTTCATGATGGAAATGGGAGCATATAACTATGGATTTCATCATAGGATTGCCAAGATCTAAAAGAGGGTCAAATGCCATTTGGGTGATCATGGATAGGCCGACCAAATTAGAGCACTTTCATCCGGTGAAAACCATCTATAATCTAAACCAAGTACGCCTAGTTGTGCCTTGATGAAATTGTAAGACTACATGGGATTTCGATCTTAATTGTTTCGGATCAAGATCCTAGATTCACTTTTGCATTTTAGAAAAGTCCGGATAAAGCCATAGGCACGAAGCTAAACTTCAACATAGCTTATCATAGATAAACTAGCGGACAATCTAAACGAGTGATTCAAATAGTTGAAGATATGTTACGAGCATGCATTTTGGACTTGTCCGAAAAAAGGAGAAATACGTATGCTTGGCTGAATTTGCTTATAACAATAGCTACCAAGCTTTAATTGGGATGATTCCTTATGAAGCTTTGTATGGGTGACGATGTAGATCTCTTATGCATTGGGATGAAATAGGGGAAAGAAAGTTGCTAGGACCGGAACCGGTGCAACAAATGGTTGAAATGGTAGACAAGATCTATTAACGGATGAAAATAGCTCAAGGCGGACAAAAACGCTATGTCAATAAGAGGAGGAAGGATCTAGAGTTTGTAGTTGGTGAGTATGTATTCCTAAAAGTTTTATCGACAAAGGGCGTACTACGATTTGGGAAAAAGGGAAAGTTAAGACCACAATACATAGAACCATTTGAAATACTTGGATTGAGTAGGCGATAAGGCCTATCACTCGATGCTATCGCCATCATTAGCGGGAGTACATAATCTATTTCATGTATCCATGCTAAGGAAGTGCGTAGGAGAGCCGAGTTAAATTCTAGAGATAGAGCCATCAAATCTTACCCCGGATGTAACATATGAAGAAAGACTAGTCCACATTCTTGATAGGCAAGTCAAACAATTAAGGAATAAGGAGATTGGCCTAGTTAAAGTTTTATGGGAAAACCATAACCTCGAAGAGATGACTTGGGAACGGGAGGAAGAAATGAGAGATAAATACCCGGAATTATTCGAATGAGTCAATTTCGTGGATGAAATTCCTTTAAGGGGGAGAGAAATGTAACCCCCATAAAGTCCTTAACCATATCAATATACATACAAGGATATTCGTACATACATACATTGAGCAAGGGTATGATTTATGTGCCATTTTAATGTTTTGATAATATTATTATGCTTGGTGTTTATATGAGGAATTAGGGGATGAATTTTTAGGTAATTTAGCTAATTATCATTCATTTTCTTTGGTATATATATGGAACCTATTATACAAGTGAGAAAGGTATTTTAAAATGTGAGGAATGTTGGAAAATTTTTTAGAAGGAAATTACCAAATTATTGGGAAGGAAATTGCTAAATTAATTATTTAGGGAGGAATTGCTAAATTTTCCTTGGAAAGAAATGTCATGTTACTTAAACTAAACTATCTTAAGGGACTTAGTTAGCCTAACCACCATCTTTAGCAAATAATTAGACACCTAAGCCTTCATTTAATGCAATGGAAGCCAACCCATTCCTTTGACTAAGCCAAACCCAAGCACTTATCCCTCTTACTCACCAATGACTTTACACTTGATAAATTAAATCAAGACATATGTAAACTAATTAAAATGTAAAGAAAATGGCACATGTATATATATATATATATATATATATCGGGAAAGAGATTACATGGTTGCATTTTTGGTGAAATCTATAGCTCATCCCAAAGAAGAAAAAAACGTCATTGAGAGGGAGACAAACATGAAAATGAAAGAGACAAAAAGAAAGGAAAGAAAGGGAAAAAAGAAGGAAAAATCTAGGGAAATCCTTAACAAACCTAAACTAAGTAAGTGGGTTTTTATCTATGCCATCTACTTGATTCTTAAATGTTACTTTATGTAATTGATCATGTTGTGTTGTATTGTTGTGTTGGTATTGTGTTGGATGGCTTGACATATAATTGTTAGTTGTTATAGAACATGTAAGGAATGGTTGATATATTGCTTATTAAGTGTGGAAAGCCTTGTGCATGGCTATGTTTGTGTATTGATACGTATGATCGAAAGAATTAGGGCTTGACTGAAACTTGGTTAACTAAACTAGGATTGATACGAACTTGGATAAAGTAAAATAGGAAGGAAGAAAAATTAATTTTTAGGGTTTTTCCTAAGGTGACTTTCGGTCAAAATGGGAAAGATGGAACCTTTTTGATACTTAAGGACTTAAATTTTAATGGTGAATAAATTAGGTTTGATTAGTTATTTTGAATAAAAAGGAAACTTCATATAAAAGCAAAGAACATTTCTTGCAAAATTAAGAGACCCATTTGATCCAAACATAGAAAAATGAGGTTTTGGGTTCCATTAAATTAATTTGGTTCTTAATGGTTTAATTAGGTCCAAATAGGAATTAAAATTGAAATTAGAAAGGTAAGCTTGTCAAAGAAAATGAGATTTTGACTTAAGAACTGAATTTGGCCTAAAAGTGTTAAAATCAAGTTAAAGGTAAAATTATACTTAACATGTTGAAATCAGCCCAAATGCTAATAAGTATGCAATTCAAGTGTGGAATGATTTAATCATGAGATTCACTAAAGGAAACAAAAGGGAAGTATGAAAATATATGAAACTGAATCATGTATGGTTGGATATGTTTAATATAGTAAATGTAATATCACCCGCATCATATGTATTATGGGACGGATTGAGAAAAGTCAATTGATCGAGAATTGGTTTACAACCTAGTTTGAATAAATGGGTACTAGCGGTCCAGTTCGTGTACATGCTCTAATATGTGTGATCGCACCTTGTTAAGCGATGGATTCCCGCTAATAGTGGCTACAATGAGGGATAATTCTATTGTTACAATTAGGTGATTCAATAATCACCAATAGAGGAGACTTGCTAATTCCCGTGGTACCCGAAATTAAAATCTATGAGTATGGTGGAAAAGTCCGAAAAGCATTGCATTCACGTGCATCATCCCACTTACCGAGCTTTGACTCACCTCGTTGTTATTTCCATGTTATGATAGGAAAGGGTCAAACTAGCAAAGATGCTTGTCGGTTCTTCCTAAAAAGGGGCTCATGCATGATAGAAACATAATGAAGTTTATTTTGATTGTAATTTTAGGTTAGGGTGCCGGTGGACATTTTAATGGTGTTGTAATTAATTTGTAATTTCTTCTGCTATATTTGTTAATATTATATAATTAGTAATGTATGAGTACGTACGAATTTAGGATTAAGTTGGGATTTAGTCATGTTAGCATGACGCGTTCCTCACCCGGCCACTCCTTTTGGGTAATTAATGAGTGGGTCGGGGAGGGGATGCCACGAGAGAGAGTGAGAGAAATTAGGAGGGAGCACGAGTGAGAGAGAGAGGAAGAGAGGGAGAAAAGGGGAGAGACGAGAAAGAGGTAAAAAGAGATATGAAGAGAGATTGAGAGAGGGAGAGATAGAGAAAAGGAGGGAGAAAGTAGAGGGAGAGAGATTGAGAGAGTGAGGGAGAGAGGAAGAAGGGAGAGAGGGAGAGAGAACGATGGAATAGGAAAGAGGGAGAGAGAAGGAGAAGGAGAGGGATATGTAGAAAGGGAAAGAGAGAAAGAGGGGAAGAAAAAGAGGGAGTGAAAGAGGAAGAGGCATAGGAAGAGAGAGGGAGAAGGAAAGAGAGGGAGAGAGGGAGAGGGAGAAGGAAAGAGAGGGTTGGGATGTTGAGAGAGAGGGAGAGAGGGAGAAGGAGAGGGAGGAAGAGAGGGGAGAGAGAGGGAGCGATACGAGAGATAAAGAGGGTAGAGTATAAGGAGAGGGATGGAGAGAGAGAGAGAGGAAGAGAAAGAGGGAGAGAGAGCAAGGAAGAGAGAGAGAGAGGGAGATAAAGGGGGAGAGAGGGAGATGGGGGAGTGAGAGAGGGAAAGGGAGAGAGAAAGATGGAGAGGGAGAGGGAGAGAGGGAGATAGAGGGAGTGAGAGAGTGGGAGGGAGATAGAGTAAGAGAGAAAGGAAAAGAGAAGGAGAGGGAGGGAGAGCGAGGAGAGAGGAAGAGGGGGAGAGAAATATAGAGGATGAGATACGGGGATAAATAGAAATAGAGAGGAGGGAATTAAGAAGTAAAAAAAGGGAGAGATAAATAGAAAGGGAGAGAGGATAGAGAGAGATGGGGAGATAGGGCAAGAGAAAGTGGGAGAGAGGGAGAGTGATAAAGAGAGGAGGGAGAGGGAGAGTGATGAAGAGAGGAGGGAGAGTGAGAGTGAGAGTGAGAGTGAGTGAGTGAGAGAAAGAGAGAGGGAAGGAAAAAGAGGGAAAGATAAAGGGAGAGGGAGAAAGTGGGAGGGAGATAGAGAGAGATATTGAAAGTGATAGATAGAGGGAGAGATAGGGGGAAAAGTGTTAGTGTATGACTTAGAAGCCAATCATAGTTTGATTGTACTAGCATACACTTATCATGTTATTATATACATACACACACACACACATACACAAATATATATGAGGCATTCCATTTATTATGTCTATTTATTCCTGTGTTTAATTAAATGAACATGATAAAGTCCTAAGAATATCAATATTTTTTAATGTCCCTAGTCATGTTTTATTATGGATATATTGAAGGGGTAACAATGAAGCGTAAAGACTCGGTATGTGTATTGACTAATAACAATGTGTTATGGATATGAGATATCAAGTTGACGTATTTGTATTTATTAGAGAACATGTATTGCATTGACTCACCATGAGATCACTATGTGGATCATTATATGAGTGTCATAGGTTGGTCTCATTGTGACTATGGTGTACGTAGTCCTTCGATTTGAAGTCATTATAGTTCTTTACATGAAAAATGATATATTTTGATACCATGAAGCATTATCTATAATAGGATGGACTATAAAGTTGGTTATTAGATATACCATGAATCATGTAGAGGGATGTGAGTGATGTAGATAGCATTTATCCCTCTTATATAATAGGAGTGATGTCTATGTACCCCTTGATTGAGTGATATTGTGAAATGCATGATCATGCTTAAATGAATCAATATGAGATATCAATCTCATTTATTTATAATAGTCAAGTATTGATCAAGAAATGCTAAGATTAAGCTATATGAGGATTAAATATTCTATGTCTCATGTATGATCTAGACATCTTAGACAAAGGGACTAGACTATATGGTAAAATATGTCTCGAACAACATTGTATTGAATCACCTACATTCTTATTACTTGGGTAGTAGTGATGCGTTGCTAGATGATACTCATTATTTGAAATTCTAAATTATGATTTTAAGATCACTACTAGTGTAATAAGAACCTATTGGGTCACACACAAAGAATGACTCGAAATTGGAGTATGATCGAAGTCCTAATTGGATTAGGATTCCTATTAGGTTAAGATTTCTAATTGGACTATGATTCCTAGTTAGGTTAAGATTCTTAATGAGACTAGGATACATTCTAGACTATAGTAATTAAGTATACTAATGGGCTAGTTTGATTAATATATATAAAATGGGCTAAATGAAGTCTAAGTCCAAGGTTATTGGATATTAATCTATCAAAATAATCAGCCCACATTTAAGTCCATGTTTTTTTTCTCTATCTCCTTAGGGTTAAGAAATTAGTTTCCTAATGGAATCATGCATCACACATGTTACGGTCTGTTATCAAATACAATCAACACATAATATTTAAAAAGAGTAACCGTGAGCCAAAAACACAATTAACTATGAAGATAAAAACCCTAAGAACTTTGAGAGAAAACCATAGTCGCCTTGAGTGGAAGAGTAATCTAGCCTTTAATAACTTGAGGGGATTCTCCATTCCATAATTGTTCTAGTGATCAAGACATTCATATCGATACCGATATAGGTGTAGTTCATATATATATACTTGTGATTCAAACATCCTCCATACAAGAGATGTGATCTCGTGCTACAAGAGGTAATGATCTAATCCTCCGACTTTGTTGTTTTTGCATGGATCTTATGACATTTTGAAGTAATTTTTTTACATGAAATTATTTCGGTTACATCAATTCCTGTTATATTGCTTCAAATCCTAATAAAGAGAGGGAGAGAGTATGGAGAGAAAGGGAGAGAGGGAGTGTGAGAGGGAAAGGGAGCGAGAGAGAGAGAAAAGGAGAGGGAGAGAGGGGGAAAGATAGAGAACATGAGGGATAGGTACAAAGGGAGAGAGGGAGACAAAGAGGGATGGAGTGAGAGAGGGAGAGAGAGATAGGGGATGAGGAGAGGGAGAAAGCAAGAGACGAGAGGGAGAGATAGAGATAGAGAGGAATAGATAGAGAGAGTAGGTTTCGGAGGGAGGGGAAAGAGAGGGAGAGAGAGAAGAAGAGAGAAGGGGAAAAAGAAAGAGGAATAAAGAGAGAGAGGGAGAGAGAGGGAGATGAAAAGGAAGAGAGAGAGAGTGAGGGGGAGAGAGAGAAGATGAGGAGAGAGAGTGATTAGGAGAAAGAAAGAGAGAGCGAGAGGGAGTGGGAGATACAAGGAGAAGGAAAAAGATAAGGGGAGAGAGAGAGGGGGAGAAAGGGAGAGGGAATGAGAAGGAGAGGGAGGGAAAGAGAGAGGGAGAAAGAGTGAGGGAGAGAAGGAGAAGAAGGGAAGGGAAGGGAGAGAGTGAGAGAGAGGGAGATGGAAGAATAGTGGGAGCGAAAGGGAGGGATATAGGTGGAGAGAGAGAGAAGAGAGGTAGAAAGAGGGAAAGAGAGGTTGAAAGGGGAAGGGAGAGAGGAAGGTAGAGGGAGAGAGAGAGGGGGAGTGAGAGAGAGAGAGAAGGAGTGGGAGGGATAGATCGAGAGAGAGAGCTAAGAGAGGGTGGGACGAGAAAGAGGGAGAGGGAGGGAGAGAAATAGGGGAGAGTTAGGGAGAGAGAGAGTGAGGAGGAAATAAGAGGTGGAGAGGGAAGGAGAGAGATGGAGGGGGAGGGGGAGAGAGAACTAGTGAGAGAGATTGGGATAGAAATAGAGAGGGTGAGAGGGATAGGGAGTGAGTGTAACCCCCATAAAAATCCTTAACTGTGAAGCGACACGTATTAGAATATTTATATCTATGCATATATTAAGTGTAAGTATAATTCTCATTACACCATGAGAAATTAATGCTTGAAATATATGATTTATGTTAATTTAAAGTTATTTTGCTTGAGATTGATGGTTTAGTTATTAAAGAAATCAAATATGCAAAATCGGTGTTTTGAGGACTATATTCATGTCCGAATTTTGTGCGATTTATTCAAGGACCTTAGAGTAATTTATGGGTAAACCTAAAGAATAAAATTTGTTCATCTATGTTTCAAAAACCTCTCTGTAAAATTTTGTTAGTATTAGGTCTATATATAAAACGTGATGCTCATTTTAGTACGAGCTGGTTTTGATGTACCACTATTGGGATTTTTGAGAAAAGAATGGGCAAGGAATTTTCGAGTTTTAAAAAGAAAATTTTTGAAATTTCATGAAGGAAACTATGTTTAGTTAATTGAACCAAGTTAATTAGGGTGTTTAGTTAACCTAAGTTTTTAGTTAGACACCTAAGCAATGCATTAAATTAATAAATAGCCAACTTACCCATTTTTTATCCCAAACCCACCACCTCTCACCATGACTCACCCATAACTTTTACACCTTGTCCCATTAATTTTCAACACTTGTAACTTAATTCACTTGAAAGGGAAAGTAAGTACATATATATATATATATATATATATATATATATATATATATATATATATAAAGTGTTAAGATGGTGAGAATTTTTAGCAAACCATAGCCACCAAATTGGGAGAGAAAAATGGCAAGAAAGAGAGAAAGAAAAAGGAAGGGCAAGGAAAAGAAAGAAAAAAAATACAAGGAAATCTAACCACATCTAAGCTATGTAAGCGGCTTTTACTTCATGTTTAAGTTTTTCTTTTTATGAGTTTAAATCATGTATTTAGTTAAGTTATTCTTTGTATTGTTAAGGTTTTGCTTGCATTGGATTGGTGTGTGGATGGCTTGGTTTGGATTTAATTGTTATATTGTATTTTTGTGATCATTGAAGTTTATCATGCCTAATGTATGTTTCATCATGTGTTTATGATTGTGGGCTAAAAATTTAAGTGCTTAGACCGAATATTGGGATGAAAAAATTGGAAGGGAAACAAAGGAATGCTTAGGGTTTTCATATAGACCCATTCGGCCTAGGAATCCCAAAGTGAGTACAATTGGATTTTCTCATGAACTTTAAAGCCTATAACTTACTACTAACCCAATTAGGTGTGAAATAGTAAGTTAGAGTGGAAGAGATTTAATAAAAATGAAAGAGAAACCTTTGGCTACTTTTAGGAAAAATTAAAGAATTCGGACTATAACCTTCCAACCTCGTGATTAATAGTTAAATTACATCGGAACAAGTGTAAAATGAAGAGTAAAACTGAATTCATGGCCTAGGCCCATTAAGGACAAATTTCAGCTATCAATACCTAAGCTAGGGTTAGGAAAGAAATCCTAATTTGGTACATACGAATTAATTAGTCCTAACTATCCAGACCTTATAAGTAATGGTTGAATAATCCCTTATGAGTAGAAAATGAAAGATTAGAAAATGGAGATTAAATTCGGACTAGAACATAATTTTACCTTGGTATGCGACAAATCAATCCTTAGAATCAATGGCCACATAAATCAAGTGAAATGACGAGACTTACCGAAACTAACCGAGGAAGAGTGCTCATGTGCAAAAGAAAATTGGTGGCCCGACTAATACTAGTCGGTGGTGATGGGTCCTCCTTGAGGGAAGACATTGTTGCAATGATATGGAAATGTATAAAACCCCGTACGGAGTTAGATAATGAGAACGAATTGATAGTGTAGGTTTGATATCCATAATAAGTTAAACATGGTAACATGGCATCACGTGCATCACGTGCATTGGTTAGGATGAATTGAGAAAGAATCAAATGGTTGAAAAGTGGTGTGTGTGGATAGGGGTGGTAATCTAATCGAAGAAAAAGGAGTTAGCGATCTAGGCTGTGTGCGTACTTTAAGCTATGTGCCTACACTCGTTAGGCGATGGATTCCCATCGGCAGTGGCTACAATGAGGGATAATTCCGTTATTAACATTCGGTGATTTGGTAATCACCTATGAGTAGACCGCTAATACCCAAGGTACCCGAATTAAAATTGATGAGTATGATGGGAAGTTAGAAAAGTATTGCATATCACATGCATCACCCCACTTACCGAGCTTTAGCTCACCTAATTGTTATTTGCATGTTATAATAGGTAGCGGTGATTGTAATACCAATAAGGATGCTCGTCGGATCCTCCGGAAAGGCTCAAGGGTGACACAAACCTTAAGAGATTTTATTTTGATTGTAAATTTGAGGTTAGGGTATCGGTAGACAATTTGATGGTATTATAAATAAAATAAATTATAATTTCTTCGATGTGAATATTATTGTCATGTAAATTGTATTGTACATATTTCAATATGTAATATGTTGTTATAGTTCCAGTATGTACATAGTACGGTTTAAGTAGGTCGGATGTGTCGGTGTGATTCGTTCCTCGCCTAGTTACTCCTATTTGGGTAATAGAGAGTGAACCGGGGTTGGGGTGTTACAGAGTGGTATCGTAGCTATGGTTTAGTTAACTGGTTGGGGGGTTACGGGAGAGAGGGGTAGAGAGAGAGAAAAGGAAGGAGGGAGAGAGGGATGGAGAGTGGGAGATGGAGCAAGTGTTGGAGCGAGAGGGAGAAAGGGAGAGAGAGGGAGAGAGTGGCGAGAGAGAGAAGGAGGAAGGGAGGTAGAGGGAGGGGGAGAGGGAGAGGGATTGATGATGGGAGGGAGAGAGAGATAAGGAGAGAACAAGAAAGAGGGAGTGAGGAGGAGAGAGGAGGGGAGAGGGAAAGAGATGGAAAGGGTGAGGGGAGAGAGAGTATGAGGGAGAGGGAAGGATAGAGGGAGGAAAAGGAAGAGAGAGGAAGAGAGAGATCGAGTGGGTGAAGGAGAGAGAGGGAGAGGGAGAGGGATAGAGGGGGAGAGAGGGAGAGAAAGGGAAAGAAAAAGAGAGGGAGAGAGAGAGGAGGGAGATGAGGAGAGAAAGGGAGAGAGAGATGGTAGGAGAGAGATAATGGGAGAGAGGGAGGGAGAGATAGGGAGAGGGAGGGAGTGAAGGAGTGGAAGAGTGAGAGGGAAGGAGAGGGAGGTGGAGAAGGAGTACGAGGGAGGGAGAGAGGGAAAGAAAAAGGAAGGAGAGAATTAGAAAAGGAGAGAATTAGAGGGGAGAGAGGAAACGAGCAAGAGAAGGAGAGAGGGAGAGAGGAGGGAGAGCAAGAGAGGAAGTGATAGAGGCGAGAGAGAGGAAGGGAGAGAGATGGAGGGAGAGAAGGAGGAATGGGGAGAAAGGGAGAGAGGAAGAGAGAGAGAGAGAGCGAGTGAGGGATAGAGGGAGAGGGCTAGATGAAGGGAGAGAGAGGGAGGAAGGGAGGGAGAGAAATGGAGTGAGGGAGAGTGAGGGATGAAAGGACGATGAGAAAAGTAGTGAGGGAGAGAGAGAAAGAGGGAGATAGGGATAGAGAGAGGTAAAGATGGAGGGAGAGAAGGAGAGATAGGGAGAAGGTTGCAGAGAGAGGGAGGGATAGAGGGAGGGAGCAAGAGAGAGAGGGAAGAGGGAGAGGGTGAGGGAAAGAGATAGAGAGGGAAGGGGAGAGAGTGAGAAAGGAAGGGGGAGAGAAGGAGAAAGGGGGAGAGCGAAGAGGAGGTAGAGAGGGAGAGAGTGAGAGACATTGAGAGAGAGATGGTGAGAGAGGGAGAGAGGGAAGGAAGGAAGAGAGGGAGAGAGAGGGAGAGGGAGGGATAGAGAACGAGAGAAATAGAGAGAGGGAGAGGGATAGAGAGTGGGAGGGAGAGGGGAGAGAGGAAGAGAGGGTGAGAGAGAGGGAAAGGGAGGGATAGAGAAGGAGAGAAATAGAGAGAGGGAGAGGGATAGAGAGTGGGAGGGAGAGAGGGAGAGACGTAGAGAGAGGGAGAGAGGACAAGAGGGGAGAGAGAGGGAGAGGGAGAGAGAGAGGAGAGGGAGAGGGAGGGATAGAGAAGGAGAGAAATAGAGAGATGGAGAGGGATAGAGAGTGGGAGGGAGAGAGGGAGAGAGGGAGAGAGAGGGAGAGAGGAAGAGAGGGTGAGAGAGGGGAGAGGTAGTGAGGCGAGAGGGAGAGAGAGGGAAAGAAATTTATGAAGAGGTAGAGCAAGAGTGGGAGAGAGAAGGAAAGAGAGGATGGGAAAGGGAGAGAGAGGGAGAGAGGAGAGAGGGAGAGGCGAGTGAGAGGGAGAGAGATGAAAATAGAGAGAGAGATAGGGAGGTAAAGGGAGAAAGAGTGAGTAGGAGATATATTGATGTCCAACGTCGACCTTATGTGCTCCTACTAATTTTGACCCAAAATTTTAGTTTTATATTTATATAAAATACCAAAAACATAAGATTTATAATCGAGCATATTTTATTCATATAGTTAATCACAATTAACCAATCATACATTCAAAGATTCTATAAAGGCCCCGATACCAATTGAAGGATCATGTATCCTATGAAGGTGCGGAATAAATAATAATTTTCCTCCATCTAAGAGCCCAAGATCATGCTTGTTGAATCTACTAATCATACATACATGAATAATAAGCTAAAAGTCAAGGATTACCTCTTGTAGCACAAATCTAAATTCCTTTTCTTTGATTAGTCGTGCAAGTGTTCAGCCTCTATTGATGATCCACGTAACCCAAATACCCATAAAGAAGCACTCAAAATTGATGGGGTGCTAGCTTCACCTTTTCCGATTAAGTATTTCCTCTAGAAATCAATCCCGGGTAACTTTACGACAACCTTAAAGGAGAAGGTAAGAGTATTTCTTGCTACGATTTTAGGAGAAAACTATTTTCTTCCTTTTATCTCTCTTGGCCATGTGCCCTAGATGATTTTAGGAGCTGGCTGAATTTTTCCCTTTTTTCTCTTTTTCTATTGGTCAAATTTTATCTTATGATTTTATTTGGCCAAAAAATACTCTTTTTAGGTCATCCTCTTCTTCCTTACCACATCTCTATTCCTATATATAGGGGAGAGTTTCCTTGTTCTCCAATGATAGGGAGAGTGGTGGCTTTGAGTCCATAAAGGATTATAGGTTGTTGCTTCCTCATCCTCCAAGGATGATGAGTTACTTTATATGTGGACTCGCTTGATTATTATCTTTAAAACATTCAACCTTATTTAATAAGATTAATGTTTATCTTTAAAACATTCATCCTTATCCAATAAGGTTGATGTTTATCTTCCCACAAAAATTATCTTAAGGCTTTTAGTTAAACCTAACGAGCCAAAAATATTTTAGCCCAATTAATTTATTTGGACTATCTAAATAAATATTTCTTGGATTATTTTATCGGGTCCACATTAGGAAAGAATTTTTCAAAATACCCTTTAACCTAAATTAGGAAACTCCTTTCCTTTTAGGTTCATTATTTCCAAACTTAAAACTAACTTACAAATTAGGAAATCGATTTCTAAAATAGAAAACTTTCCATTTTAGGAAACTCCTTCCAAAATAGGAAACTTTTTTCAATATCTTTGCCTCCCATTTGTAATGTGAATACTTGAAATTATACGTGTGACTCAATAGGCTCCTAGATATTTTGGTAATGTATCAAGAATAAAAGACTCATCCTTTATCTCTTGATACATAAATCAAGATTGGCCTCTCGGCAAGCCATCATGACTACCCAATTCTCAAGGAGGATTAGTTAATCCATTATTACCTTTACGAGCATGGGTACCATACAATTCAGATCCTCATGTAAACTTATCACAGTATGATTTCAAACTTGGTTATTAGTTTTGGTCAATTATGATCACACAAGTTTTCTTCGATTCCCAAATGTCTAAGCTCTTAGAGTAAACCAACTATGCTCTATTGGTGTACTCCTTTGGCCATAAATTTCTTGATCGGACATTTATCTAAGTGCAATGTGATAACTCTTTTAGCATTTAAGGAATGACATGTCCTGTCTTAGTCATACACCTATATCCATTGGATTCCTAGTGCACCTAATGAATTGCCTACGTGCAACCATTAAATTACATATGTTCTCATGATGACTTCAAGTCTAAGGACCATTTGAACCCATCTCATATGAGATTCTCATAGATTAAAACCAAATGGGTTTTCATGGCGAGTCAAGTCTAGTGATATGTTCTCTAACATAAATCACCTAAATGCTTGCTATGGTATCACCATGCTAATAGGTATGAGATCTCCTACTATTATCATATAGCATGAGCATAGAACCGATAAGTCAATTCGTATATTGTTAATGTCCATTCTCGATAATGCTATGACTTGCGAAATTTAATGATATCATTTATGTGTTTTGTTGTTTGTCTCACATCTTTCGATCAATTACTATTGCAAATGCATATCATAAGGACTTCTATCTAACTCTAATGAATTTATCAACATGTAAGCATAAGAGTTAATAAAATGACTTCTTTATTAAATGATGCAATAATACATTAACTTGGGCCTATCCAAGCATGGTTGGATCTTGGGCACCAATACTAACACTCTTTGTCTCACGTCCTTCTCTCCCACTCTCTCCCTTTGTCTCTTCCTCTCTCCCAAACTCTCTCTCCCTTTAGCTCCCTCACTCCCTCTCTCTCTCCCTATTTCTCATTCCCTCTCTTTCTCTCTCCCTCTCTCTCCCTCCCTCCCCTTTTATTCTCTCTCCCACTCTATCCCTACCTCTCTCCCTCTCTCTCCCTCTCTCTCCCACCCTCTCTCCCCCTCTCCTTATCACTCGTCCCTATCTTTCACTCCCTTTCTCCTTCTCTCTCCTCCTCTCTCCCTCTCTCTCCCCTCCATGTCCCTCTCTCTATCTCTTTCACTCTCTTCCTCTCTCTCTCCCTCCCTTTCTATC
>CAWUPB010000628.1:110000-126987 GCA_963924115.1 Dovyalis caffra | reverse complement strand
AGAGAGAAGGGAGAAGGAGGGAGGGGAGAGAGAGAGAGGGAGAGGGATAAAGTGATAAGAAGGAATGAGAGAGTGGGGCGAGGAAAGGGATAAAGAGATAAGAAAGAATGAGAGAGTGGGGTAGGGATAGGGATAAAGAGATAGAGAGAGAGAGTGGAGAGGGAGGGAGCAAAAGAGAAAGAGGTAAAGAGAGAGAGAGAGGGAGAAGGGGAGGGAAAGAGTGAGAGAGAGACATGAAGGATCATGCATCTTGTGGTGGTATAGAATAAAACAAAAATTTTTATCCATCTAAGTCTTCCAAGATTAAGCCATTGAATCAACCTATCATACATACATGAATTAGAAGAGTGAATAAAAGATTACCTCTAATAGTACAGATTTAGCCTTTACGTAAAAGAGTCGTCCAAGTGTTCAGCCTCTATCGATAATCTATATAGTTTAAACACCCATAAAGGAAGCCATAAAAATCATAGAGTACTCGTTAGTGTAGGTGCTTAAGATCTAACCATGTTTGGATGGGCTTAACTTAATATATTATTACATCATTTATTTTAATAATAATAAAGAAGTCATTCTATTAATTCTTATTTTTTCATGTTGAATAAATTTAGTAGAATTAGATAAAAGTCCTTATGATATGTATTTGTAATAGTGATTAATCAAAAGATGTGAGACAAACACTAATGCATATAAATAATATCATTAAACATCCCAAGTCATAGCATTGTCAAGAATAGACATTGACTATATGCATATAGACTTGTGAGTGATATGCTCATGCTATATGATAGCAATAGGAGATCTCACACCTATTGGCATGATGATGCCAAATCAAGAACTTAGGTTAATTGTTTTAGAGAACATATCATTAGACTTGACTCGACATGAGAACTCATTTGGTTTCAATCTATAGGAATCTCAAATGAGATGGATACAAATGGTCTTTAGTACTTGAAGTCATCATAGTTATCCCATTGGAGGGCTTATGCACTTTGATACTTATTTCAATGGACCCATTAATGGGTTACACATGAGCGATTTGTTGGATGCACTAGGAATCTAATGGAGGTAGGTTTATGACTAAGATTGGATATGTCATTCCTTGTATGCTAAAGGAGTTATCACATTGCACTTCGATAAATGTCTACTTGAGAAATCTATGACTACAATAGGACTACACCAATAGATCATAGTTAGTTTACTCTAAGAGCTAAGACATTTGAGAATCGAAGAAAACTTGTGTGATCATAATCGAATAAGACTAATAACCAAGTTCGAGGTCACACTTTGATAAGTCGACATGAGGACTAAATTGTATGGTAACCATGTTCGTGAAAGGTAATAATGGATTAACTAATCCTCTTAGAGAATTAGGTAGTCATGATGCCTTACTAGAGGTCAATCTTGATTTATGGATCAAGAGATAAAAGAGGAGTCTTTTATGCTTGATACATTGTCAATATATCTAGGAGCCTATTGAGTCACACGCATAAGTTTAAGTATTCACATTATAAAGAGAAACAAAGATATTGGAAAGTATTCACATTATAAAGAGAAAAAGATATTGGAAAAGTTTTCAATTATGAAAGTTTCTTATTTTGGAAAAGGTTTCAAAAATGGAAAGTTTTCTTAAATGGGAAGTTTCATAAAATGAAAAGTTTCCTTAATTAGGAAGTTTCCTAAAATAGAATGTTTCCAATCTTAGAAATCGTTTCTAATTTGAAAGTTAGTTCCAAATTTGGAAATAAATAACCTAAAATGAAAATGGGTTTTCTAATTTAGGTTAAAAGGTATTTTGAAAAATTATTTTCTAATATGGATCTCGCCTAAAATAATCTAAGACTATTTATTTGGATAGTCCAAATAAATTAATTAAGCTAGAATGGTTTTGGCTCATTAGGTTTAATTAAAAAGCCTTAAGATATTTTAGTGGGAGGATAAACATCAACCTTATACGATAAGGATAAATGTTTTAAGGATAATGATCAAAGGTCTACATACAAAATAACTCATCATCCTTGGAGGATAAGGAAGCAACGACCATAAGTCCGATTAGGACATATTTGCCCCTCTCCTTATCCTTGGAGGATAAGGAAACTCTCCCTCGATAAATAGGAGGAGAGATGCGGCATAAGGTAACATTTAAAGGGTTTTTAGACTTGAAGTCATCACAATTAGCTCATTAGAGGACTTATACTCTTTGACACTCGTTTTGATGGATCCATTAAAGGTTTGTACATGAATGATTCGTTAGGTGCACTAGAAATCTAATGGAGATAGGTGTATGACTTAGATATGATATGTCATTCCTTGTAATCTAATGGAGTTATCACATTACATTTGGATAAATGTTCGCTTGAGAAATCTATAGCCATAATAAGAGTTCAACAATAGAGCATATTTGGTTTATTTTAAGAGTTAAGACATTTGGGAATCAAAGAAAACTTGTGTGACCATAATAGAATAAGACTTATAACCAAGTTTGAGATCGCACTATGATAAGTTGACATAAGGACCGAATTGTATGGTAACCATGCTCGTGAAAGGTGATAATGGATTAATTAATCCTCTTAGAAAATTAGGTAGTCATGATGTCTTGCTAGAGGCCAATCTTGATTTACATATCAAGAGAAAAAAGAGGAGTCTTTTATTCTTGATACATTGCCAACACATCTAGGAGCCTATTGAGTCACATGCATAAGTTTAAGTATTCATATTATAAATGGGAAGCAAATTATCGGAAAAAGGTTTCTAATTATGAAAGTTTTCTATTTTAAAAAGGGTTTCCAAAATGAAAAGTTTCCTCATTTAGAATGTTTCCTAAAATTGAAAGTTTTCTATTTTAGAAATCAATTTCCAAATTTGGAAGTTAGTTCCAAATTTGGAGTAAATAACCTAAAATGTAAATGATTTTCCTAATTTAGGTTAAATAGCATTTGGGAAACTACTTTCTAATGTGAACTCACCTAAAATAATCTAAGATTATTTATTTGGATAGTCCAAATAAATTAATTGAGCTAAAATGGTTTTGGCCTATTTTGGTGGGAGGATAAACATCAACCTTATTGAATAAGGATGAATGTTTTCAAGGTAATGAAAAAAAGTCCATTTGTAGAAATGACTCCTCATCATTGGAGGATAAGGAAGCAACAACCTATGAGTCCAAAAGAGGACTTAATGCTATCCCTCTCCTTGTTCTTAGAGGATAAGGAAACTCTCCTATAAATATAAGGGAGAGAGAGGTATGACAATAAAGCAAAAAGAGAGAGAAAAAGAAAAAAATTGACTAGCCTTAAAAACTAACTAGGGCACAGTGACAAAGTGAAGAAAAAGGAAAAACTAGTTTTTTTTCCAAAAACCCTATCACAAATATACTCTTTCCTTCTCTTTGAAGGTTGTCACAAAATTACTCGAGATTGATTTTTATTAGAAACACTACACAAATCAAAAAAGGATAGAGCTAGCACCCTACTAATTTTGAGTGCTTCTTTATGGATACTTGGATTACATGGATCATTAATAGAGGTCGAACAATTGGATAGCTTTTCCGATAAAAGAAATTGGATCTACACTACAAGAGGTAATTCTTTATTCATTGCTTTAAATTCATTTATGTATGGTTAATAGATTTAATAACTTGATCTTGTGCCCTTAGATGGAGGTAATTTTCTTTTATTCTACACCTCCATAGGATGCATGATCCTTCATATCCTCTCACTAAAATATCTTATAGGCTCTTAAATTAAGCCTATTGGCCTAAAATGTTTTAGCTCAATTAATTATCAATTAATTTGGACTATCCAAATAAATTGGGTCATATATTTTTAGGAATCCCATATTAGGAAATAGTTTTCAAAATACCCTTAAATCTAAATTAGGAAATTAATTTCCTTTTTAGGTAACTTACTTTCAAATTTGGAACCGACTTCCAAATTAGAAAATTAATTTCTAAAATAGGAAACTTTCTATTTTAGAAAAAATTTTCCAAAACAAGAAACTTTTCATTTTCAAAAACCTTTTTCAAAATTGAAAACTTTCTTTTTAGGAAAATTTTTCCAAAATCTTTGCTTCTCTTTTATTATGTGAATGCTTAAACTTATACGTGTGACTTGATAGACTCCTAGATGTGTTGGCAATGAATCTAAAATAAAAGACACCTTTTTTATCTTTTGATACATAAATCAAGATTGACCTCTAGCTAAGATATCATGACTACCTATTTCTCTAGGAGGTTTAATTAATATACAATTAGCTTTCACGAGCATGGTTAACATGCAATTTAGTCCTCATATCAATTTATCATAGTTTGATCTCGGACTTGGTTTATAGCCTATCCAATTATGATTACACAAGTTTTATTTGATTCTTAAATTTTTTAGCTCTAGAGTCAACCAATTATGGTCTATTGGTATACTCCCACTATGGCCATAGAATTTTTAGGTAGACATTCATTAAAGTGCAATGTGATAACTCCTTTAGCATATAAGAAATGATATGTCCTATCTTGGTCAACCATCTTATCTCCATTAGATTCCTAGTGCATCTAATGAATCTTCCAAATACAGCTCTTAATTTAGCACATCAAAACAAGTGTCAAAGTATGTAAATCCTTTAATGAGGTAACTATGATGACTTTAAGTCAAAGGATCAGTTTTACCCATCTCTTATGAGATTCCCATAAACTAAACCAAATGGGTTCTCATGGTTAGTCATGTGTTCTCTAACATTAATCATCATAGCAATAAGTGCGAGATCTCTAACTACTATCTTATAGTAACGAGCATAGCACTCACAAGTCTTATCACATATAATTAATGTCCATTCTTGACAATGCTACAACTTGGGATATTTAATGATATCATTTAAGTACATTAATGTCATGCGTATCATATGAGCTTCTCTCTAATTCTATCAAAATATAAATGACATAGAATTAATAGAAAGAATTTTTTTATTAAAAAATAAAGAATTCAATATTACAATAAGTTCAACCATTCAAACAAGGTTGGATTTTGGGAACCTATACTAACAAAAGATAGGGATGGAGAGGGAGAGAGACGAGGAGAGAGGGAAAGATGGAGAGAGGGGGAGAGAGAGAGAGGAAAAGAGAGAGAAAGTGTAACCCTCGTGAAAATCCTTAATTATATATATATAGGTCGGAACCTTCAAATAAGTGAAGGTGTGATTGTGTATATGTGCCATTCAAATATTTTAGGATGACAACATACTAGGTGTTTAGGTGAGGATTTATGGAATGAAATTTTAGAAAATTACACCATGAGAAATTAATGCTTGAAATGTATGATTTGTGTTAAATTAAAACAATTTTACTTGAGATGGATGGTTTAATTATTAGTAGAATCAAGTATGAAAAATCGAGTGTTCTTGAGAAGTAGATTCTGTCTGAATTTTTTGTGAGTTATTCACGAGACTTAGAGTGATTTTGGGAAAAACTTAAAGATTAAAAGTTGTTTATATATGTCTTAAACAACAATCTATAAAATATTTTGATTATTAGGTTTATATATAAAAATTTATGCCCATTGTAGTACATACTCGTTCTAGACACAATATCTGCTAACATGATTAATCCTTAACTATCCAAATTATGTTATGACTCATGTGTTAGGTATTTTAATCTAATTTTTGGATATTTTGTACCTTAATATGTCTAGCTTTTCATATAAAAAGTAGAGTATTTAATGGTGTCCAAAAGTGGGACGTTGCTCTTTGATAAGAGGTCGCCCTATCATGTATGTGGTAGAACCGGATTTAATGTGTAAGTTTGTTACTTGAACTAAACTACCTTAAGGAACTTTTTCAATGAAACTAAACTAGTTTAAGGGCATTATTTAGGTTAATAATCTAGTTAGTACTTAGTTAGGACACATAAGCACCCTAATTAACGAGTTAAAAGCCAGCTCACACACCTCGACTAGCCAAATCCACACAAACCCGCCACTTGCTCCTTTTTGTCACCCCTCACTTTACACTTTGCCATATTACTTTGGGACATTTGTATACCTATTACCTACAAGGAAATGAAGTGTGTATATATATATATATAAGTGAAGTATATGGCTGTTATTTTTAGTCCAAAACCATAGCTTACAAAAACAAGAGAGAAAAGCAAAGTGAGAAAGAGTGAAAACATAAAAAAAAGAAAAAGGAAAGGAAGAAAAGGAAAGAAGAAAAAAAGGGAGAGCCTAAACAATATTTAGGAAGTTAAGGAAATGTAAGCATGTTTTATTTATGCTTTTAATTTCCATTTTTATGTGTTTGATTTATGTATTGGTTGAGTTGTTTGTTGTATTGTTGAGCTTGGTTTGTGTTGGTGGATTTATGATGTATTGGCTTGATCTATTTGTGAATATTTTGTAGGTGATGAATTGTGATATTTATAGTGCCAAGGATGTGGAAATGCATTGGATTGGACTTAGACTGAAATTTAATAGGACTAAAAAATACCTAATGTGGGTTGGAATGAATGGCTAAATCGAGTGTTATTGAGGAGTAGTTTTTGTTCGACTTTGGTATCGCCTATTCAAGGACCTTAGGCTGATTTTTGGGTGAATCTTAAAGAATAAAAATTGTTTATATATGTCTTGCCTAACTCCCTATAAAATATTTTATTATTAGGTTTATATGGAAAAATTTATGCCCGTTTTAGTACAGTATCGTGCTAGGTGAACTATCGTTAGACAAATTGAATCTTAAACTTTCAAATTATGTTATAAATTGTGTGTTTGGTATTTAAACCTAATTTTGGGACATGTTATGAATCAATATGTATAGTTTCTAATAATAAAAGGATAGTATTTAATTATGCTCAGAAGTTGGTACGTTTCCTACTTGATTAGAGGCTACCCTATAATAAACCATAAATTGGAAATGAGGGGAAAATGAATTCCTAGGGTTTCATTCAAGAACCCTTTCGGCCTAAGTAAGAAAATGAATAATATTGGACCCATTTTATGTAATTAATAGCATAGGACTCAAATACAATTTAATTAGGTATACATTAGTAAGTTGGGATGAAAAAGTAATATTTGGATTCTAATCCTTCAATTCCATAATTAATGGTTTGAGTACACCTTAATAAGTCTAAGAGGACATTTAGATAGGAAAAATTGCTAGGTAAACCAAAATTTTGACCTAGAACATTTAAAACCCCAATTCAGCCTAAAATGCCCCAATTTGGGTTCGGAGAGAAAATGTCACCTTAGTATGTTTTAAACTGGTTTAAAATGCTACTATTTACATATGTCAAGTGAAGGATGAATTGTATGGTGAGACTTACTAAATTTTACGAGAGGAAAGTGCCTACGTGCAACATAAAGTTTATGATTTTCCTTAGGGGAAATATTATAGAAGTGATATGAGAATATATTGAAAACCTTATGTGGGTTGGATCTCGAGAATGATTTGATAGTCTAGGGTCCGGCACCTATAGGGTGTTTAATAGGGTAAACATAACTTCACGTGCATCATATGCATTCGAAGATGGATTAAACCGAGTAAATGATTGCCGAGGTGATTCGACAAGTAAATAATTGCCGAGGTTATTCTACGATAAATGATTATCAAGGCTATTTGGCAATCATCGAGAATAAAGCGGACTTACTAATATCCAGGGTAACCTTAACATTTCAAATTAATGAGACTAGTGGAGGCAGAGCGTAAAAACGTTGCATAACACATGCATCACCCTACTTACCGAGCTTCGGCTCACCTCGTTTGTTCTTGCATGCCATGATACGTAAAAGTGACGGTAATACCGATAAGGACACTATTAGATCCTCCAAAACGGCTCATGTGTGACACTAATACACTCGGAATCTGTTTTTGTTTGTAATTCGAGGGTACGATGTCAATAGGGGATTAAATGATCTCTTAAATAGTACGTAGAATTTATTTTTCGAGTTAGCGATATTTGCTATCGATATGTAATTTTTTTACACTTTCTGTCCGTAGTATGTTATTAATTTTTGAGCATGTACATACAAGAGTTAAGTCGAATTAGATTATGTCAATGTGACACACCTCGCTTGGCCACCCCTATTTAGGCAATAGAGAGTGGACTATGGTAGGGGTGCCACGGAAAGATAGAGAGGGGGAGTGAGGGAGAGATAGATAGAGGGAGACTAAGAGTGGGGGAGATAAGGGGAGAGAAGGGGAGAGAGAGAGGGAGAGTAAAAGAGAGAAAGGAAAAGAAGGAGAGGGAGAGAGGGAAAGGGGAGAGAGAAAGGAAGAGACAAAGAGAGGGAGGGACGAGAAGAGAGAGCAAGGGAGAGAAGGAGAGGGGGAAGGAAAGAGAGGAAGAAAGAGGAAGAAAGGGAGAGAGAGAGAGTGAGGGAGAGAAGGAGAGAGAGAGAGAGTGTGTGAGTGGGAGAGAGAATGAGAGAGAGGGAGAGAGGTAAGAGAGAGAAGGGAAAAGTGAGGAAGGGAGGGAGAAAGAGAGAAAAGGAGAGAGAAAGAGGAGAGAGAAAGGGAGAGAGAGGGAGAGAGGTGAGAGAGAGAAGGGAAAAGTGAGGGAGGGAGGGAGAAAGAGAGAAGGAGGAGAGAGAAAGGGAGAGAGAGGGAGAGAGGTGAGAGAGAGAAGGGAAAAGTGAGGGAGGGAAGGAGGAGAGAGAAAGGGAGAGAGAGGGAGAGAGATAATAGAGAGTGAGAGAGGGAGAGGGAGAGAAAGAGGAGAGAGAAAGGGAGAGAGAGAGGGAGAGAGATAGATAGAGAGTGAGAGAGGGAGACAGAGAGAGGAAGAAGGGCGAGAGAGGGAGAGGGAGAGAGGAAAGAGGGAAAGAGAGGGAGGAAGAGGGAGAGGGAGAGGGAGAGAGGAAAGAGGGAAATAGAGGAAGAAAGAGGGAGAGAGAGGAAGGGAGTGTGAAAGGGATGGAGAGGGAAAGAAGGGGGAGAGAAAGTGTGAGTAAGAGTGAGTGAGATAGTAAGAGGGAGGGAGTGAGAGAGAGAGAGGTAGAGAGAGGAATAGAGAGGGAGAGAGAAGGGAGAGAGATAAAGAGAGAGGGAGAGAGAAAGGGAGAGAGGAAGAGAGAGAGGGAGAGACAAAGGGAGAGGGAGAGATAGAGGGGAGACAAAGGGAGAGGGAGAAAGAGTAAGAGGGAAAAGGGTAGAGAGAGAAGGAGAGAGTTGAAGAGAGTTAGAGAGAATAGAGTGAGATAGAAGGAGATCAGGAGAGGAAGAGAGGGGGAGAGAGGTAAAGGGGGATAGAGGGATAATGGAAGAGGGAAAAGGGTAGAGAAAAAGAGATAAAGAGAGGGTAGGAGAGAGAGAGGTCGAGGGAGAAAGAGAGAGGAAGTGTGAGAGAGAGAGGTAGAGGATGGAAGGGATGGAGGGAGGAAGGGAGAGTAGGAGAGAGATAAATAGGGAGAAGGTTGGAGAGAGGAAGAGAGGGAAAGAGTAGGAGTGGGATAGATAAATATAGAAAGGGAGGGAGATAGGGATAGAGAGGGAGAAAAATGGAGAGGGGAGAGAGAGAGAGAGAAGGGAGATGAGGATAAAGGGAAAGAGGGAGAGAGATATGGAGAGATAAATAGAGAGAGGGAGAGAGGGAGAGTGAGAGAGAGAGAGTGAGGGATAGTGAGGGAGAGAGGGATAGAGGGAGTGTCAAAGGGATGGAGAGGGAAAAGACGGGGGAGAGAAAGTGTGAGTAAGAGTAAGTGAGAGAGTAAGAGGGAGGGAGTGCGAGAGAGAGAGGGAGAGAGAGGAATGAAGGGGGAGAGAGAGGGAAAGAGAGACAAAGAGAGAGGGAGAGAGATAGACAGAGAAGAAGAGAGAGAGGGATAGACAAAAGGAGAGGGAGAGATAGAAGAGGAGACAAAGGGAGAGGGAGAAAGAGTGAGAGGGAAAAGGGTAGAGAGAGAAAGAGAGAGTTAAAAAGAGTTAGAGAGAATAGAGTGAGAGAGAGGGAGATTAGAAGAGGAAGAGAGGGGGATAGAGGTAAAGGGGGAGAGAGGGATAGTGGGAGAGGGAGAAGAGTGGAGAAAGAGAGATAGAGAGAGGGTGGGAGAGAGAGAGAGAGAGAGGGTGAGGGAGAAAGAGAGAGGAAGTGAGAGAGAGAGAGGAGAGAGATGGAAGGGAGGGAGGGAGGGAGGGAGAGTAGGAGACACATAAATAGAGAGAAGGTTAGAGGAAGGAAGAGAGGGAAAGAGTAGGAGTGGGATGGATAAATAGAGAAAAGGAGGGAGATAGGGATAGAAAGGGAGAAAATTGAGAGGGAGAGAGAGAGAGGAAGGGAGATGAAGATAAAAGAGAGAGGGAGAGAGAGATAAGGAGAGATAAACAGGGAGAGGGAGAGAGGGAGAGTGAGAGAGAGAGAGAGTGAGGGATAGGGAGGGAGAGAGGGATAGAGGGAGTGAGAGAGAGGGAGAAAGAGTTAAAAGGGGAGGGAGAGGGACAAAAAGGGAGGGAGAGAGGGATGAGGGAGTGAGAGAGAGGGAGAAAGAGTTAGAAGGGGAGGGAGAGGGACAAAAAGGGAGGGAGAGAGAAAGGGAAAGAGGGAGAGAGAAGGAATGAGGGAGGGGAGAGGGAGAGAGGAAGAGAGAAAGAGAGGTAAAAAGATAGAAAGAGGGAGAAATAAAAAGAAAGGAGTGAGGGAGATAAAGAGAGGGAGATAGTAAGAGAGAGGGAGAGAGAAAGGGAGAAGGAGAGAGAGGGAGAGAAAGAGATAGAGAGGGAAAGAGAGAGAGGAAGATTAGGGGGATAGAGAGAAAGAAAAAGAGAGAACGAGGGAGAAGGAAAGAGGTAAAGGGAGGGAGGGCGAGGATAGGGAGAGAGGAAGAGTGAGGAAGAGAGAGAGAAGAAAAGAGGGAGAGAGAGATGGTAGGAGTAGGAGAGAGATATGAAGAGGGAGATAGAGAGAGAGAGAGAGAGTGATAGAGAAAGAGAGAAAGAGAGAGGAAGGGAGAGAGAGGTAGAGAAAATATAGAGAGAAAGAGGGGGAGAGAGTAAGAGGGAGATAGAGAGAGAAAGAGAGAGAGGGGGAAAGAGGGATAGAGAGAGGAGAAAGAAAGTTAGGGAAAAAGGGAAGGAGAGCAAGGGAGAGAGAGGAATAAAGGGAAAACATAGAGAGATGGGGGAGAGAGAGAGTGAGAGGAGGAGAGAGAAAAAAAGAGTTATAGGGAGAGAGAGATAAGGGAGAGAGAGAGGATGAGAGAGGGGAAGATAGAGGGATAGATGGAGAGTGAGAAAGGGAGAGATAGAGAGAGGGAGAGAGAGGAGGAGAGATAGAGATGGGGAGAAAGGGATAGAGAGAGGAAGGGAGAGAGGAAGGATGGGTGAGAGATAGGGAGAGGGAGGGGGAGAGGGAGGGAGAGAGAAAAGGAAAGAGGGAGAGAGAAGGAATGAGGGAGGGAGAGGGAGAGAGGAAGAGAGAAAGAGAGGTAAAAAGATAGAAAGAGGGAGAAATAAAAAGAGAGAGTGAGGGAGACAAAGAGAGGGAGAGAGTAAGAGAGAGGGAGAGAGAAAGGGAGAAGGAGAGAGAGGGAGAGAAAGAGATGGAGAGGGAAAGAGAGAGAGGAAGATTAGGGGATAGAGAGAAAGAAAAAGAGAGAACGAGGGAGAAGGAAAGAGGTGGAGGGAGGGAGGTCGGGATAGGGAGAGAGGGAGAGTGAGAAAGAGAGAGAGGAAAAGAGGGAGAGAGAGATGGTAGGAGAAGGAGAGAGATGTGAAGAGGGAGATAGGGAGAGATGGAGAGAGAGAGTGATAGAGAAAGAGAGAAAGAGAGAGGAAGGGAGAGAGAGGGAGAGAAAATATAGAGAGAAAGAGGGAGATAGAGAGAGAAAGAGAGAGAGAGGGGAGAGAGGAGAAAGAAAGTTAGGGAAAGAGGGAAGGAGAGCAAGGGAGAGAGAGGAATAAAGGGAAAAGATAGAGGGATGAGGGAGAGAGAGAGAGTGAGAGGAGGAGAGAGAGATAAGGAGAGAGATAAAAAGAGAGATATAGGAAGAGAGAGATAGGGAGAGAGAGAGGGTGAGAGGGGGAGAGATAGAGGGATAGATGGAGAGTGAGAAAGGGAGAGATAGGCGAGAGGGAGAGAGAGAGGGGGAGAGAGAGAGGGGGGAGAGATAGAGATGGGGAGAGGAAGAGAGAGAGGGAGGATGGGTGAGAGATAGGGAGAGGGAGGGAGAGAGAAAAGGAAAGAGGGAGAGAGAAGGAATGAGGGATGGGAGAGGGAGAGAGCGAGGGAGAGAGTGGGAGATAAAGGAAGAGAGGGAGGGAGGAAGAGAGATAGAGAGAGAGAGAGAGGAAGAGGGAGAGTAATAGGGAAGGAGAGAAATAGAGAGAGGGAGAGGGGGAGGAAGGGAGAGGAGGAGAGAGATAGGAGTGAGAGAGAGGAGGGAGAGGGAGAGAGTGGAAAAGAGAGGGAGAGGAGGAAGGGAGAGAGGGAGTGGAAGAGGGAAAAGGAGAGGGAAGGAGAAGGAGTGAGGAAGGAAAGGAGAGCGAGAGGGATAAAGAGGGAGAGAGAGAGGAAGAGAGAGGGTTAGTGAGAGTGAGGGAGAGAGTAGGAGAAGGAAGGGAGCGAAAGAGAGAGAAGGAGAGTGAGGAAGAGGGAGAGAGAGATAGAGAGTGGGAAAGAGAGAAACAGAGAGAGAAAAGGAAGGAATGAGGGTGAGAGAAAGTGAGGAAGAGAGAAAAGGAAAGAGGGAGAGTTAGAGAGAGGGGTAGAGGGGTAGAGAGTGTGAGAGGGAAAGGGAGAGAGAAAGGAAGAGGGCAAGAAAGGGAGAGGGAGGGAGGGAGGAAGAGAGAGGGAGAGGGTGAGGGGCAAAGAGAGAGTGGGAAAGGCAGAGAGAGGGTGAGGGTGAGAGAGAGAGGGAGAGAATGAGAGAAAATGATAGGGTTGAGAGAGGGAGAAAGATGGGGAGATAAGGGAGAGAGGGGGAGAGAAAGGGATAAAGGGAGAGAAATAGAGAGGGAGAGAGAGAATGTGGGGAATGGAAAGAGAGAGGGAAAGAGGAAGAGGAAGAGGAGAAGGGAGAAAGAGGGGGAGGGAGAGAGAGGGAGGCAAAAGGAGAAAGGAGAGAGGGAGAGGGAGAGGAAGAGATAGAGGAAGGGAGGGAAATAGTGTATTAGAGAGATAAATAGAGAGGGAGAGAGAGTGAGAGTAAGAGAGAGAGTAAGCGAGAGGTCTAGGAGAGAGAGAGAGGAAGGGAGGGAGGGAAAGAGTGTAGGAAAGAGATAAATGGAGAGAGGCTTAAAGGAAGGAGAGAAAAAGAGAGAGATAGATTGATAAAGAGAGGGGAGAGAGAGAGAGAGATACGGATAAAAAAGGAGAGATAAAGGGAGGGGAAGAGAGGGAGAGAGATAAGGATTACTAGGTTGAGAGGGAGAGATAGGGGAGGGGGAGAGAGATGGAAAGAGGGATTGATAGAGAGGGAGAGGGACATAAAGAGGGAGGGAGGGAGAGAAGGAGAAAGAGGGAAAAGGTAGGAGAGAGGGCAAGAGGGAGAGGGGAGAGAGAGAGGCAGAGAGCAAGCAAGAGAAGGGGTGTGAGAGGGAGAGAGAGGGGGAGAGGAGAGAGAGAGAGAGTAGGAGATGATGAATGGTTGGTATGTTTAAGTATCCTTGTGTTGTGTATGCCTAAATATATGTTGATGGGTTTGGTTAAAACAAATAGGATTGGATTGAAATTTGGTGGAATGAAATTATGGTTTAGATGGACTTAAAAAGGCATGACTTTCCTAGGAAATCCATTCGGCCTACATACCTAAAAAGGGAAAGATTGGACCTTTGTATGAATTTAAGAATCTAGGACTTCATTGTAACTCAAATAAGTAAATTAGGATGAAACAAAACTTCATTAGAATGAAAGAAAGTGTCTTGCTAGTTTTTAGGAAAACATTCGACCTAAACCCTAAAATTTGGAATTTGAGTTCCACTCATCTAACTTGTTAATTAATGGTTAAAATGTACCTAAAGACATATAAATTGAAGCGTAGAAATGTTAGACTCTAAAGAAAATGGAAATTTTGTCTTAGACTAGGAACCATTCGGCCTAAACCCAAATTCTTAGGATTTGAGTTCCACTCATTCAAATTGATTACTAATTATTCAATTAGAACTCAATATATATAAAATGAAGCGTTGGAAGGTAAGATTTTAAGAAAAATTAAAATTAGGACCTAGACCTATTAGAAGCCAAATTCAGCAAATGAGAATAAATTTTTGGTTAGGAATGAAATCCCACTTCAAATGTGCTCAAACACATTCCTAGGACTAAAATATAGGAATTGAGTAACCCTAATGGGCGGGTCTTATATTCCTTGCGTGACTACTATGAAAAATATATGAAATCCCAAACGTGGATTGGATTCTAAGTGTGGTATGAAAATGAAGGGTTTGGTACCCATGATTGGTGGAATGTTATAACGAAACATCACATAAATCATATGCATTTGGGAATGGATCGACTTGAGAAAAAAATTAAGTCGAGAAATAATGAGGTTTGGTAACTAAATTTGTTTGAAATTGGATAGGTTTGATAACCTAACTAGATTAAATGGGTATTAGCAATGAAGTTGTGTGCACGCTCTATTAATTGATTACACTCGTTAAGCAGATGGATAATTTTGCTAATTATGTGCTACAACGAGGGATAATTTTATTGCTAGCAATAGGTAATTCGACAATCACCAAAAGATGGGAATAAAGCGGACTTGCTAATACCTAGGGTATTCGAATTAAAATCAATGGGGAAAGGCTAAGTAATAGGATAACACTCGCATCTTACATGCATCGTTCTACTTATTGAGCTTCGGCTCACCCTGTTGTTATTTCATGCCATGACTAGTAAAGGCGATGGTAGTGCTTAATAAAGAAGCTACCAGTTCCTCCTCGAAAAGGGCTCATGTGTGACACAAAAAACATAAAAATCTCTTTTGATTGTAAGAAAGGTACGATGTCTAGTAGTGTATAAATAACACCTTAAATATTTTATGAGTTCCGTAATAGTATTCGTTAAAATTATGTAAATTTTACTATACGTACTTTTATACTTAATATGTTATTATTTATTGGTCATGTATTATGGGAGTAAATTAGGATGTTAGTCTCTAAACCGTAACGTACCGGTTACGTCTCTTAGGTAATTAGTAAGGGAGCTAAAGGGAGAGAGGGAGTGAGCGAGGGAGAGAGTGAGAGATAAAGGGAGAGAGGGAGGGAGGAGGATAGAGAAGACAGAGAGATGGAGAGGGAGAGGGAGAGGGAGAGAAATAGAGAGAGAGAGGGAGAGAGAGGGAGGGAGGGAGAGAGGAGGAGAGAGAGTGGGAGTGAGAGAGAGAGGGAAAGAGTGCAAAAGAGAGAGAGAGGGTAAGGAGGAGGGGAGAGAGGGAGTGGAAGAGGAAAAGGGAGAGAGAAAACAAGGGAGAGCGAGAGGGATAAAGAGGGAGAAAGAGAGAGAGGGGGAGAGAAGGTGAGTGAGACCGAGGAAGAGAGTAGGAGAGAGAGGGTGAGTGAGAGTGTGGGAGAGAGTGAGAAAGAGATTGATTGATAAAGAGAGAAAGAGAGGGAGATATAGATAAAAAGGGAGAGAGAATAAGGGAGAGGAAGATGGAGAGAGAGAGAGAGGAGAGATAGAGGGAGGGGTAGAGAGATGGAGAGAGGGAGAGTAGGAGAGAAGGGGCGATAGAGATAGGGAGAGGGACATAAAGAGGGAGGGAGGGAGAGAAGGGAAGAAAAGGAGAGTGAGATAGAGAGGGAAAAGAGGGAAAGGGTGGGAGAGAGGGTTGGAGGGAGAGGGGGAGAGAGAGGTAGAGAGAGTGAGTGAGAGAGGGAGTGAGAGAGAGAGGAAGAGAGTAGGAGATAAATAAATAGATAGATATAAAGTGGGAGAGATAGAGGGAAGGCGAGAGAGATTAGTGGTAGGTAGAGAGAGAAAGGGAAAGAGAGAGAGAGAGTTAGTAGGAGTTAGAGTAGGAGAAGGAGAGAGGGAGAGTAGAATGAGAGATAGAAAAGGAAAAAGGAGAGAGAAAGGATACGATTTGGAGAGAGAAAGGAAGAGAGAGATGGAGAGTGACAGAGGGAGAGAAAGGGAGAGAAAAATAAAGAAAGAAGGAGGAGGAGAGATAGAGAGAGAAAGAGAGAGATAAAGAGAGAGGGATAAAGAGAGAAGAGAGAGAAAGAGAGGGAGAGAAAGTTAGAGATGGGTAAAAGAGCAAGGGTGACAGAGGGAGAGAGAGATGGAAAGAAAAAGAGAAATGGTGAGAGGGAGAGAGAGAGAAAGAGGGGTAGATGGAGAGTGAGAAGGGTTGGGAGAGGGAGAGAGATAGAGAGAAGGAGAGAGAGGGAAAGAAAGAGATAGAGAGAGGGAGAGAGAGGGAGATTGGGAGGATAGAGAGAAAGAAAGAGAGAAGAGGAAGAGGGAAGGAGATAGGAGAGAGGAGAGAGAGAAAAGAAAGAGGGAGAGAGAGTGTAGGAGTAGGAGAGAGAGAAAGAGAGATAGAGAGAGTCAAGAGAGAGAGTAATAGAAAGAGTGAAAGAGAAAGGGAGGGAGGGAGAAGGATAGAAATATGAGATAGAAGAAGGGGAGAGAGTGGGAGAATGATAGAATTATAGTGATAGAAGAAGGGGAGAGAGTGAGGGGAAGAGATAGAGAGAGGGAGAGATAGAGGAAGGAAGGGAAAGAGTGTATGAGAGATAAAAATAGAGAGGGAGAGAGAGGGAGAAAGATTGGGAGTGAGGAAGAGAGTAGGAGAGAAGGAGTGGGAGAGAGAGATAGAGGAGGGGAAGGAGGGAGGGAAAGAGTGTTGGAGAGAGATAAATAGAGAGAGGGTTAGAGGAAAGGAGAGAGGGAGGGAGAGTAGGAGAGACATAATGATATAGAGAGGAAGAGAGAGAGAGAGAGAGGGAGATATGGATAGAAAGTGAGAGATATGGAAGGAAATGAAGAGGGAGGGAGAGAGGGGAGGGAGTGGGAATAGAGAGTGAGAGAGAGGGAGAGAGGGAGAGAAAGAGATAGGGGGTAAAAGAAAGGGAGAGG
>CAWUPB010000628.1:0-105000 GCA_963924115.1 Dovyalis caffra | reverse complement strand
CCTCTCTCTACCCTTCTACCTTTTCATCTCTCTCTCCCCTCTCTCTCTCTCCTTCACCCTCATCCAATCTTCATCCCTCTATCTCTCCCTCTCTCCCTCCCCCTCTCTCTCTCTCTCTCCCTCCCATCTCTTTCTCTCCCTCCCTCACTCTCTCTCTCTATCTATCTTTCTCTCTCTCTCTCTCGCTCTCTCTCCCTCTCCTAGTCCTTCTCTTCTCTCTCTACCCTCTCTCTCTCTGCCTCACTATCTTACCTCCCTCTCTCACTCTCTCTCTCTCCCTCCCTCTCTCTCTCTCTCTTCCTCTCTCTATCTCTCTCTCTCCCTCTCTCTCATTTCTTCCTTCCCTCTCTCCTTCTCTCTCTCTCTCCCTCTCTCTCTATCTCTGCCTCTTCCTCTATCTCTATCTCCTACCCTCTCCCTCTCATTCTCTCCCTCTCCCTCCCTCGATCTCTCTCCATCTCTCTCACTCCCTCTATCCCTTCATATCTCACCCTCTCCCTTTCTCCCTCCTCTCTCTCTCACCCCTCTCTCCATCTCCCTACTCTCTTTGTCAATCTCTCTCAATCTCTTTCTCTCTCTCTACTCTCTCCCCCTCTCTCTCGTTCCTTCCCTCTCTCCCTCTCTCTCTTGCTCACTCCTTCTCTCTCCCTCTTTCTTCACCTATATATCTTTCTCCTTCTCTCGTCCTCTCCATCACCCTCTCCCTATCCCCTCTCTCTTTCCTTCTTTCCCTTTCTCTCTCCCTCTCTCTCTCTCTCTCCCTCACTCTCCCTTCGTTTCTCTACTTTCCTCTCCATCCCATTCTCTCTCTCCCTCCCCGTCCCTCTTTCCCTCTCCCCTTTCCCTCTCCCTTTTTCTCTCTCCCTCACTCTCCCTTCCTTTCTTGCTTTCTTCCTTTCATCCCTCTCTCTCTCTCTCTCTCTCTCTCCCTCTTTCTCTCTATCCTAATCTCTCTCTCTCTCCATTCTCCCTCCATCCCATCTCTCTCTCTCTCTCATTCTCCTTCTCCATCCTTCCCCTCTCTATCCCTCCCCTCTCTCTCCCTCTCCCTCTCTCTCACTCTTTCTCCCTCTCTCCCTTTTGCTTTTCTCTCCCTTTATGTCTCTCTCCTCTCCAATCTCTCTCCCTCTCTCTCTCCCTCTCTTCCTAGAAAGGGAGAGAGAGGGAAAGGGAATGAGGGAGAGATGGAGAGAGAAGGAGATGGAGAGAAAGGGAAAGAGAGAAAGGGAGAGAGGAAGATAGGGATAGAGATAGAGAAAACGAGTAAGGAAAGAGAGAGAGGGAGGTGAAGGATCATGCATCTTATGGATGTATGGAATAAATAAATAAAATTTTCCTCCATCTAAGGACCTAAATCATGTCGTTGAATCTATTAATCATACATACATGAATAATAAGCTAAAAGTAAAGGATTACCTCTTATAGCATAATTCTAAATTCCTTTTCTTTGATTAGTCATCCAAGTGTTCGACCTCTATTGATGATCCATGCAACCTAAGTATCCACAGAGAAGCACTCAAAATTAATGAGGTGCTAGCTCTACCTTTTTTGATTAAGTATTTCCTCTAAAAACCAATCTCGAGCAACTTTGTGACAACCTTAAAGGAGAAGGAAAGAGTATTTCTTACTAGGGTTTAAGAGAAAACTATTTTCTCCTTTATTTTCTCTCTTAGTTGTGTGCCCTAGGTGATGTTTAGGGCTGGCCTAAATTTCCCACCTATTTCTTTTCTTTTGGCTAAATTTCTCCTTTTCTTTTTAACTTTGCTAAAAAATACTCTATGGTTTTTCATTCCCCTCCTTTATGCCACACCTCTCCTCCTATTTATAAGGAGAGAGTTTCCTTGTCCTCTAAGGACAAGGAGAAAGGCGCTATGAGTCCATAAAGGAGTCTAGGTTGTTGCTTCCTTATTCTCCAAGGATGAGGAGTTATTTTATATATGGACTACTTGATTGTTATCTTCTAAAACATTCAACCTTATCTAATAATGTTAATTTTTATCTTTAAAATATTCATCCTTATCAAATAAGATTGATAGTTAACCTCCCACAAAAATTATCTTTAAGCTTTTAATTAAATCTAATGGGCCAAAACTATTTTAGCTCAATTAATTTATTTGGACTATCTAAAAACAAAATTCTTAGATTATTTTGGTAGGGTCAATATCAAGAAATAATTTTTCCAAAATACCCTTTAACCTAAATTAGGAAACTCCTTTCCTTTTAGGTTCTTTATTTCCTAATTCCAAATTTGAAACTAACTTCCAAATTAGGAAACTGATTTCTAAAATAGAAAACTTTTCATTTTTTGAAACTTTTTCCATTTTAGAAACTCTTTCCAAAATAGTTGTAACTAAAAACTTTTAACAATATCTTTGCTTCTCATTTGTAATGTGAATATTTAAACTTATGCGTTTGACTCAATAGGCTCCTACATATGTTGATAATGTATCAAGAATAAAAGACTCCTTTTTAATCTCTTGAGACATAAATCAAGATTGGCCTCTAGCAAGGCATCATGACTATGCAATTCTCTATAAGGATTAGTTAATCCATTATTACCTTTCACAAGCATGGTTACCATACAATTCAATCCTTATGTCGACTTATCGTAGTGTGATCTCAAACTTGGTTATTAGTCTTGTTCGATTATGATCACATAAGTTTTCTTTGTTTTCTAAATATCTTAACTCTTAGAGTAAACCTACTATACTTTATTGGTGTACTCCTATTATGGCTACTGCATTTCCTAAGTAGACATTTATCGAAGTGTAATGTGATAACTCCTTGAGCATACAAGGAATGACATGTCCTATCCGAGTCATACACCTATATCCATTGGATTCCTAGTGCACCTAATGACATCGCTCATGTCCAACCCATTATTGGATCCATCGAAACGAGTGTCAAAGTGCATAAGCCCTCCAATGAGATAACCATGATGACTTCGGGTCTAAGGACCATTTATACCAATCTCGTATAAGATTCCGATAGACTAAAACCAAATGGGTTCTCATGGCGAGTCAAGTTCGGTGATATGTTCTCTAACATAAAGCACCTAAGCGCTTGTTTTGAAATCACCATGCCAATAGGTGTGAGATCTCCTACTCCTATCATATAGCATGAGCATAGCACTCACAAGTCTATCCGTATATTGTTAATATCCATTTTCAACAATGCTATGACTTGAGACATTTAATGATATCATTTATATGCATTAGTGTTTGTCTCACATCTTTCGTTCAATCACTATTGCAAATGCATATCATAAGGAATTCTATCTAACTCTAATGAATTTATCACCATGTAAACATAAGAATTAATAGAATGACTTCTTTATTAAATGATGTAATAATATATTAACTTGAGCCTATCCAAACATGATTGAATATTGGGTACCAATACTAACAATCTCCCACTTACACTAGAGCCAACCAGCCATGTCCCTTAATCTTGACAATCGAGTGAGGGTCGGATGCTTTGGCTATGATAAGGGCTTAGTATGAGGTCAACTATGTTATCGTAGTGTTGTTCTTTTCTATCCTTATGCTACCATGACCCTTTTATCTCTATAATCAAGTGATATTATTATAGTACTTTCTTGGACCGTTGATGAGACCTTGGTTCTTTAGCATGTGTTATGAATCCTTTGTTGGTTGTCATTAAGCTATATGACATTGGAACGAAACCTTCTTTGATTGTTTCATACTAAACCTTTTAGTATCATGTCATTGTAACTACCTTGGGAGACTCCTCACATTCTAAGTGATCTATCTCTATAGATCTATACTCTTAGATTGTAGGTTTCTCTCACATATTATCTTTGAGAAATTTCTTCTAGATTCCTTAAACTTTTATTTATAACATAATAATATTATAGTCAATGTGTGATTTTGCGTCAAATAACCATGACTTAGTAGGCTCCCAATAGCTTCTTATATATATAAGGTTCATCCTTGTTTTGATGAATAATCAAACTCTTTGATCATTCCATAAAATGTGGATTTATATTCCTAGAGGCATGCTTAAGTCTATTAATGGACCTTAGCCTTTTGCAAATCTTATTTGCATGTTCTTGGGAACTTTTAGGGTGTTTCAACTACACATCCCTTTTATTTTCCTTTTATAAGAATCAATGTCTAACATTGTCATTTCAAAAGTATTAGCTGTCATTATCCCTTTTAGGGCTCACATCACAATGCGTTAAGATGAAAAGATCATATCTCTTTTGTCTTTTTGACAAATTTGCTTTGAACTTTTGAAATTCTTGTGTTTTTGTTTGTGAGAGAGTTATAACTCTTTGTAATCATCCTACTTTAGGATTCCTTTATTAAAGTGTTAATTTATGAGTCTACTCAAATCTTATTGAGTTTAAATTTCACTCTCATTGTTTCTAGCATCCATAAATTCCTTTCCAAGAAACATAGTGTGCTTAGTAAGGAACAACACTTTGTTCTAGTGGTAAGATATTTACACCCTAATCTTACTTTAGGGTATCTCACAATATAACAATTTATTGATTTTAGGCTTTATTTGTCTTTGTCAAACCCTTTGACGTACATTTTATAGCCTTAAATCTTTAAGGGAAGATTAATTCATTTTCCTTCCCTTCCTATATCTCAAATGTGATCTATCTTCAATAGATTAGAATCCTATTCATTTCAAATGCTGTAGTAAGGAGTATTCATTCATAATTAGGGATATTAATTCGACTCATCATGGATTGATCATGTCTAACATGTGATGTCCATAGAGAATCTCATTCTCTTTTAAGTGATCTAACATTTTAGTATTTAAGTATTCAACTCCTCGATCTAATCGAGATGCTTTAAAACTCTTGCTAGTTCATCTCATAACTTTTCAAGTCTAAACTTTTAAATATTTTAAATGTTTTGGACTTGTGTCTTATAACCATGACATGATCCATTATCATTAATGGTTATGTGACATGCATGTTCTCCTCTTGCTTGGGTGAACATAGGCCCATATACATCTTTATGTATGAGGACTATTTTGATTAGTAACTCTTTCTCTTTTTCAACTAAATGGGGATACATGTCTTTTTGTCAAGTAAGCAAGATTCCTTAGACATCATCTAATAATTAAATATCCTTTTGTATAAGTAGGTTGGATATGGGATTCTTGCTTATATGACTAAGTTTGATGTTCGCTTACTAATTAATATTTATTTAGATCATTTGAGTCTTCTAGTATTTATGTTATACATTTGGGAGTTATGTTTTACACATATAATCATTATCAAAATATTTCCATAAAAACTCATTCTTAAAATAACTATTATTCTTAAAAATGAAACACTTATTCAAAACAATAAATGGAAATAACATCTTTAGTCTCTACTAAAATAATAATGATTGAGTCATAGCACATCCCAACATGGTAATGTTATCTCATAAATATCTACATCTAATGGTCCAACTCTTTGATCCATTGTGCTTATGTAGATATTCTCCCTCGAAGCTACCTTTCTTCCTTTTCTAAGCTCTTGTACATTTAAAAAATGTACGCATCACATTTAGTATCATTTACTTATCAAGTGAAATTTAGAAATACAAGGATTAACATTAATAAAATAAATACACGGGTGGTGATATAGCTCTTCTTTTGCACCCCTTTTAGGTACTACTTGTAATTACGTTCCAATGCCCTTTCTTGTTACAATGAAAGTAAACCGCATCCTTTGGGTTATTTCGAGTCTCGAACTTTTTCATTCCTCCAGAAGGTGCGATTGAAGACTTCTTCTTCTTTTAGGCTTTTCTTTCCCTTTAATGCGCCTTTTCTCTTATTAGCTACAAGTATAGACCTTTTGTTCTTCTAGTTAATTTCGAGTCGAGCTTCCTTTAGCATGGATAATAACTCTTCAAGAGTCTTTTGCATGTGCATCATGTTGAAGTTCATGATGAACTATCCATAACTATTGGGCAACGATTGCAATACTACGTCAATGGATAATTCGAGCATCCATTCCAACTTCAATTTTGGCCAGCTGGTCGATATAGCCTATCATTTATGTAACATGCTTTTTGAAATTAGATCTCTCATCCATTATGGCCCTAAAAAGCTTCCTTGCTATCTCATAGTGGTCATGCCTAGTATTCTTCTCAAATAAGCTATTTAGCTTTGTTATGATATTAAAAGCTTGTGAGCTTCTATGTTGGCGCTTATGCTCTAATGTCATAGCAAGTAAGCATGATGCTTCGAGCAGTGATCACATCATCTCTATGTTTGATCCATGTTTTATGAGCTTCAACTTAAACCAGCAGGAGGCTCATCTAGAAGATTTTTCTCTATTATATAGAGAATTTTCTTATGTTGGAGGACTAGCCTCAAATTTATTTCCTAGTCGAGGAATTTTGTGCCATTAAAGGCATTACTTTCATCAATGATCGATCATATCAATGTGTTACCAGTCATACTATACAATTTGATAGGATAGAAAAGCATATGGTTTGGTTAATTAAATTGCATCAAAATAAAGCATAAATTAAAGAAGTAAAATCTACGTTCCCTCTCACTATTTTCTTCAAGTTCTATAACCTTCAATATAGAACTCGAGAAAACTTTTTGATTCATTTTCTTAGTGGGTTAGGATCCTATCCTCTAACATGCATTAGCCTTGAGTTATCTCAATAAGCCATACATAAAGGATTAATAGGTAACTCCTTACCAATTACATTTAATGTAACTCCTACTTCCATTGGTATGACAACTTCTTGTCCTTGTCACATCTTATGTGAATATCAATCCTTACTTACAAGTTTATTGGACCTTGATTTATCTCAACAATCCTAACAACTCATTTAAGTTAGACTCAATGTTCGGGTCATCACATGACCCATGATGTTCTAACAACTCATTTAAGTTAGACTCAACGTTCGGGGTCATCACATGACCCATGATGTTTTTCTCTCGAGGAAGAAAAGACCTTGAGTTAGTTAATAACAACTAAGAGAGTTCTCGCCTCATGGTGATAGAAAGCATTTAACTTAATATTTTATTTAAAGGATTTAATAAGGTTGATCTCATACTAGCATGCATACTAAACAATAATCACATTATTCCTAATCATGCATACTAGCATTGATCTCATCACATTTATAAATCGCATGCATGACTCAGGATTGGTGAATGGTAATGGATTTCTAGTACTAGCCCCTCGAGCCATAAGGAGACTAGTGGGTTAATTCCTAGGTGAATCATTATTACAAATTCTTTATAAATGTCTTCATTCCTTAGCGTCTTCTCCTTGTATCTATTCTAATTCCTATCTATTACTTTTATTTTTATTCAAAATAAGAAACCTCGAGTTACATTTGAGTGAGAGTAAGATGAGAAGAGAAATACAATACGAGTAATAGAGAAGGCGAGACACGCGAGTTCTATTTATCCAAAAATACTAAGCATTCATAAAACTAGGTCGACTTACCCATATCATTCACCCATGCTTCAATCACATTGATACATGGCATACTCATGAAACAATTTCATTCATAAAATGATTATAAATCTATAGTTTTGTTCATTTTATAAATTTATCAAAAAAATTTGAAATTTCAATTTTAGAACCTTTTTGGGCCCAGTGGCCATAAGCTTTTAGGCCTCAAGGGTCCATGATTTTCGAAGCCTAAACCCTCGAGTTTACGTGTATTTGCTCGCAGCCTACTAGCCAAGAGCAAAAGTGCCCGACCGAGTGGCTCTATTGTGTTGCCCGCACACCTAGTGGTCGGGCTGGTAGGCCAGCAACCTATCTAGTGCACACCTAGCATATAGCTTGGTAGGCCAATAGCTTGCCTAGCACGTGCTAGTGTACCGTGCACCTAGCGTGTGACCTCGCGAGGCCGGCGAGCTATCTAGAATGTGTCTAGCGCACGGCTCGGTAGGCCAACAATTTGTCCGGCACATGCTAGTCTACCACACGCCTAACGCACTTCTTGACAAGCCAGCAGGCCACCCGGCGCTCGTCTAGCAAGGGGCCTAGTAGGCCGGCAGCCTACCCAGCGTGCACCCGCAGCGCTCGTTGGAAGTAAGGCTATCACGCACGCGACGTTTACATTTAACATTGACCTCGTGTGATCCTACTAATTTTGACCCAAAATTTCAGTTTCATATTTATATAAAATACCAAAAACAAAAGATTTATAATCAAACATAACTTATTCATATAGTTAATCAAAATTAACCAATCATACAATCAAAGATTTAACGAAGGCTTTGATACTAATTGAAGGATCATGCATCCTATGGAGGTGTATAATAAATAAAAATTTCCTCCATCTCGGGACCCAAGATCATGTCGTTGAATCTATTAATCATACATACATGAATAATAAGTTAAAAGTAAAAGATTACCTCTTATAGTGCAGATCTAAATTCCTTTTCTTTAATTAGCTATCCAAGTGTCCAGCCTTCATTGAAAATCCATGAAGCCCAAGTATCCACAAAGAAACACTCAAAATTAATGAGAGTGCTAGCTCCACCTTTTTTGATTAAGTATTTCATCCAGAAATCAATCCAAGCAACTTTACGATGACCTTAAAGAAGAAGGAAAGAGTATTTCTTGCTAGGGTTTAAGAGAAAACTATTTTCTCCTTTATTTTCTCTCTTGGTCGTGTGCCCTAGGTGATTTTTAGGGTTGGCCTAAATTTCCCACCCTATTTCTTTTCTTTTGGCTAAATTTCTCCTTTTCTTTTTAACTTGCTCAAAATACTCTATGGTTTTTCATTCCTTTTCTTTATGCCGCACCTATCCTCTTATTTCTAGAGGGAGAGTTTCCTTGTACTCTAAGGACAAGGAAAGGAGCGACTAGGAGTCCATAAAAGACTTTAGGTTGTTGCTTCTTTATCCTTCAAGGATGAGGAGTTATTTATATGCGGATTACTTGATTATTATCTTCTAAAACATTCAAGTTTACCTAGTAAGGTTAATGTTTATCTTTAAAACATTTATCCTTATCTAATAAGGTTATTGTTTGTCCTCCCACCAAAATTATCTTTAAGCTTTTAATTAAATCTAATAGGCCAAAACTATTTTAGCATAATTAATTTATTTGGACTATCCAAATAAATATTCTTAGATTATTTTGGTAGGGTCCACATTAAGAAACAATTTCCCAAAATACCCTTTAACCTAAATTAGGAAACTCCTTTCGTTTTGGGTTCTTTATTTCCAAATTTGAAACGAACTTCCAAATTAGAAAATCGATTTCTAAAATAAGAAGACTTTCTATTTTTGAAAACTTTTTCCATTTTGGAAACTCTTTCCAAAATAGTTATAATTCAAAACTTTTTTCCAATATCTTTGCTTCTCATTTGTAATGTGAATACTTAAACTTATGCATGTGGCTCTATAGGCTCCAGATATGTTACAATGTCTCAAGAATAAAAGAATCCTCTTTAATCTCTTGATACATAAATCAAGATTGGCAACTATGATCATACAACTTTTCTTCGATTCCCAAATATCTTAGTTCTTAGAGTAAATCAACTATGCTCATTGGTGTACTCTTATAGTGGTCACAGATTTCCTAAGCATATATTTATCGAAGTGCAATGTGATAACTCCTTTAACATACAAGCAATGAAATATCCTATCTTAGTCATACACCTATCTCCATCAGATTCCTAGTGCACTCAACGAATCACCCACATTCAACCCATTAATGGAGCCATCGAAACGAGTGTCAAATTGCATAAGTCCTCCAATGAGATAATTGTGATAACTTCAAGTCTAAGGACCAATTGTACCCATCTCATATAAGATTCTCATAGACTAAAACAAAATGGTTTTTCATGATGAGTCAAGTCTAGTGATATGTTCTCTAACATAAATCACCTGACCGCTTGCTTTGGCATCACCATGCCAATAGGTATGAGATCTCCTACTCGCTATCATATAGCATGACCATAGCACTCATAAGTCTATCCATATATTATCAATATCTATTCTCGATAGTCCTATGACTTGGGATATTTAATGATATCATTTACGTGCATTAGTGTTTGTTTCATATTTTTCGATCAATGACTATTGAAAATGCATATCTTAAGGACTTCTATCTAACTAATAAATTTATCAATATGTAAACATAAAAATTAATAGAATGACTTCTTTATTAAATGATGTTATAATATATTAACTTGGGTCCATCCAAACATGGTTGGATCTTGGGCACCAACACTAACAAGAGGGAGAGAGAGAGGGATAGAGAAAGGAAGGGAGAGAGGGAGGGAGGGAGAGAGAGAATGAGAGATGGTGAGAGGGAGAGAAGGAAAGAAGGAGAGAGGGAGAGAAGGAGGAAGGGAGAGAGCGGGAAAAAAGGAGAAAGGGAGTGGTAGAAAAGGAGAAGTGAAGAGAAAAAAGAGAGGGTAGAGAGAGGGAGGGAAGGAGTGTTAGAAAGGGAGAGGCAAGGAGAGAGAGGGATAGAGAGAGATAAAAGGAGATGGAAAGAGAGAGAGAGGGATAGAGAGAGAAAAAGGAGATGGAAAGAGAGAGAGAGGGATAGAGAGAGAAAAAGAGAAGGGGAGGGATAGGGGGAGAGAAGGAGAGAGAAGGAGTGATAGAGAGGGAGAGAGGAAGAGAGAGAAAGAGAGAAAGGAGAGAGAGAGGGAAGAAGGGAGATAGAGAGGGAGAGGGAGGGTGAGAAAGAAAGAGAGAGAGGGAGAGGGAGGGAGAGAGAGAGAGAAAGAGAAGCTAGAGTTAGAGGGAGAGGGGAGAGAAAGGGAGGAAGAGAAAGAGAAGGAGTGGGAGAGATAGGGAGAGAGAGGGAGGGTGAGAGGGAGAGGGAGAAAGGGAGAGAAAGAGAAAGAGAAAGAGATGGAGAGGTAGAGAGAGGGAGAAAGGGAAAGAGATAGGGAGAGAGAGGGAGAGAGGGGTGAGAGGGAGAGAAAGTGAGGAAGGGAGGGAGATCTAGATAGAGATAAATAAGGGGAGAGAGAGAGGGAAGGAGAGGAAAGAGAAAAGGAGAGAAGGATAAGGGGAGACAAAGGGACAAAGAGAGAGAGGGAGAGATAGATAGGAGAGGGAGTGAGAGGGGAGAGAGGGAGAGGGAGAGGGAGTGGGAGGGAGATAAAGGGAGATTCGGAGAGGTAGAGAGGGATAGGGAGAGATAGAAAGATAGAGATAGGAAAGAGGGGGAGAGAGAGGGAGAAAAAGGGAGAGAGATAGAGAGAGAAAGATATAGGGGGAGAGGGAGAGAGATAAGAAGAGGAAGATAGAGAGAGACAGAGAGGGAAAAGAGAGAGGAAGAGAGAGAGAGAGAGGGAGATAAAGAGATAGAGAGATAGTTAAATAGAGAGCGATAGAAAGAGAGGAATAGAGGAGGAGAGAGTGGGAGATAAAGAAACAAATAGGGGGATAGAGGGTGAGATAAAGATGAAGAAAGAGAGAGAGAGGGAAATAAAGGGAGAGACGATGAGAGAGGGAGATAAAGGGAGAGGGAGAAAGGTAATGGGATGAGGGAGAGAAAGAGATAGAGAGAGAAAGGTAGAGAGAGAGGATAGGTGAGAAAGAGAGAGGGAGATAGGGAGAGAGAAAGGGGAGAGTGAGGGTAGGAGGGAGGGAGTGAGTGAGAGAGAGGGGGAGAGAGAGAGGAAAGGGGGAGAGAGAGGGAGGAAAGAAGGGAGAGAGGGAGCGATAGTAATGTTGAACAAATTTAATTATTTTTCCTTAATAAACATAATCACAAGACTATCATTAGGGCATGCGAGGGTTAATTCCATAAAGAATAGGTTTAATCATTGTTCTCCATTGTTTGATTGTTTCCAAGTACAAGGAAAGGTAGAAAGAGGGTTTTGTGTGTTGAGAGTAGTAAATGTAGTTAACGTAAATAAAGAGATGACAATAGTAATAAAACCCTTCATTAAAGGTTGATTTCCATTTTTAGTTCAATTGTTGATCATTAATTCAGATATTAACTCATTCTTATTATGAATTTTATCATATGACAATAACATGTATGTTATCTCTAATATTTTCTTAGTAATTCATTAATCAATAGAAGTCATGTGATTAATCTCAAACTATTGAACAACCTAGTAAAAACTATCTAAATTTAATCCAATAATAGTATTAAATGATAAAAGATAGGTGAAGCTAAACAACTCTTCTAGAAGCTAGAAGAAAAATCTAGTTTTATGTTTTCTAAAGGATTAAATGAAAACCCATTTATAATCATTAACCCCTTGTTGATACCACAAGCAAGTTTAGATAAACAATCATGGACTTGAATTCTTATTTACCAATAGATTATAAAGATTAATTAACTTACATGCACTCTAATCAATCAATCATATAATCATATTCATATAACATAGAAAAACATAAAATACCTAAAATAATTAGATTAAAAATAAAACTCGTTTAGATCTCATAATGATTTTACCAAAGGCTTCAACTTTTCCTTTAACAAAGAAAGGTTTTTACTATTGCATGGTTTGCTTATAAAAGGATGATTTCTATCTATGGTTGCTAGAATAAGATAATCAATGAAGTGAAATCCTAACTTTTATATTTATAGTAAAAAGTTAAGTTACAACACACACACAACTACTTCAAGATGTCACACGATTGATTTATTGTGACATACGAGTTTGTTATTTGAGTTTACATAGTTTGGAGCCTTGAATAGTTGGTGGCACATGACCATGCCACATTTACTCTTCTTCTTGTGTCCTTTAGCTTCTGCTCATATGTCATTTCTTTCTCTCTTGGAAGACATCTTAGCATTGACACATATGGGCATGTCATTTCCTTTGTCCAAGTCATGTTGATTGCTACTACCTATATGTCTTCTTTGCTTAACATCCACATGGTTTTCTTCTTTGTTTCACATGGCTAATAGCTTTTTCTCCTTGTAAGTTACACGATCTTGTGTCTCTTTTGGTTCCTTCATCGCTTTAGATTCTTATGCGCTTTGACTTGGGTTTATTCACTCTAATTTGTCATTTTTCCTACAAAATCCAAAATCGTTATCTTATTCTCAATTACCTTAATATAATATAATAATTACTAGTAAGTTTAATTTAAAAGGGTATAAAAGTTGTGTAAATTAAGTACCGATTAAATATGCCCATACTTGAACTTTGCTAGTCCTCAAACAAAACAAACAAAATAAAAGCCTAACTCACTTTTATAAGAATCAAGATTGCATTTAGCCTATGCAACAAGCCTTTAAACCCCTAGGTTACCCCTAGTGGTTGAGTTGAGTCGATTCTCATGAGGGTTTTTAAAAGATATACTCATAAAATCTTAAATGAATGTTGTACCAATATGATTATCCTTCAAATATTGATTCTTAATTCAGAGTTCAACAAAGTCAAATAGTCAAATCAATCATGTTTAAAATATTATTCCCATATCCATGCATGAATCTAAATCAATTTTTATATCTTTATAACCAATCATAATTAAGCATGTAACACTTATTTTGCCCATATCCCTTTTCACTACGACAAGCAATAATAATAAATCAAGATTTTCTTTTCTTAAATTTTTTTATCTTACTTCACCATTCCAATCCCTTTTTTAAGGACGTTAAAAATTCTTCCCTAAGTAATCACTCATCTTTTTATGCTACTACTAACATTTATGATGGAAACAATTGTTTACTCAACAAGTCACAAACTTAGAGTGCTTTGCATACTCAAAATTTAAGTTATCGTTTGATGTAAAAGTAAATATTTATGACGAATACTCCTATCTATTAAGAAATTTGAAACATTAGATTAGATTTTCATTCAATAAAGCCAACTTTCCATCTGGAATCCTGTCTTTTTTTTCTTTCTCAAGTTCCCATAATAGTTAGAAAATCTTGTTTACTTAAACTATACTTAGGCCTAGCTTCAAAGGGTACTTTAAAAATAAGCATCACTTCACAAATCATACCCAATCATAAAGACACAAATTTTTCTAGCATGCATGCACTTCCACAATAATAATATTCAAAACAATCTGAACTTTCTCATAAGATCTTGCTAAAACTCTTCATCAATCGTCAAGTAAGAAAGATATCATATTAAACAATGGCATTCGTTTCATCTTTTCTATATAGATAACTAGCATAAAAATCAAACATAAAAAATTACAAACACACAAACAATTACACCAAAATCCTACCTCCATGCTTAAATTTTACGTTGTCCTTAAGCAAATTTTTTAATGATATTATTTCTAATGCATTAATTCCTTTTGAATTGCTTCGAATCCTTATAGTATGAATTTGGTGTACAACTTATGTGTCTTGTTTCTATCCATGCCTTTTCTCTTTTGTCTTTGAAGTGCAACACAAGCACGAGGCCATAGGGGCATGCCCTTTTTAAAGGTCAACCTATGTCTATACCTTCTTCCCATGCTTCCTCTACTTTTATTTTGAACTTTCAACCACAACACACACACACACATATGTGTGTGTGCCTAATTATAAGTGCAAGTCATGCTCTCTCTTTTCGCCCATATGACTTCCCTTTCTTCTCTTTCTTTCAAAGCCAAAGAGCACCTTTGCTGTAAACATTTTGAAGATCAAGTCAAACATGTAAGGAATTTAGAGGAAAAAAAAACTTAAACACTAATTAATACAACAAAATAGCAAAATTTGAAATAAATTCATTGGGTTGCCTCTTAATAAGTGCTTTTGTTTAACGTCGTTAGCTCAAAGTCACCTTTTCCATCAATATGGATCTTCCATCTTATGGTGTTGGCGAAGAATCACCCCTTGAGCTTGGGAATCACTAGCATTCATAGCGAAAATAGAATGGACATCCTCATGATAATTCATAGCTTTAAAGATGTTGAAACGAATCACTTCACCATCGAATTCCATCATAAGGTCGACATCATGGAAATTTCTATTTGTTAGGCTATCTTGATGAAAGGTCTTCCTAACAAAAAGGTCATAGGGTTATAGAAAGAGTAATCACCCATCTTGAGGATCTAGAAATCAGTCAAAAGCATGAGCTCATTCATCTACATAAGAACATCTCTAACTGCCCTTTCAAGACAGGTATTAGTACGATCTACCAATTGTATAATAATGCTAGTTTCTTTTAATGGGCTGAGATTTAATAAAGCATAAATGAAATATGACATAACATCTATAGATGCTCCTAAATGTAACATGACTTTTTCAATTCTAGCATTACCAATTTTACTAGGTACGGTAAACTTACCTAGATCTTTACATTTTGGAGGGAGTCTCCTATGGAAAATGGTTAAGATAGTTTCTCTCATTCTTTCCTTTTCATTGACATCTAGTCTCCTCTTATTAGTGCATAAGTCCTTCAAAAACTTGGCATACCTTGGCATTTGGTTAATCGCATCTAAGAGAAGTATATTAGTCTCAACCTTACAAAATAGCTTAAGAATCTCCCTATCCTTTCCTTTTTCATTTATGCCTTTTTAGATTTCTCTAACATGCTAGGAAAAGGTGTAATGTTTGTTGTAAACTAAATTAAAGGGTCAGAATTTACCTTAGACCTCGATATAACCCTTTCAACTGGCATATTTTCCTTTTTTATTTCTAGCTCAAGCTCTTCTTCATCTACTCGCCTTAAAGATTACCATGTTAGGTTTCTTTACCCGAGCACCACTTCTTAACACTATTGCACTTACGTTCTCTTTTAGGTTTACCATGGTTTAGGATGGTAATTTCCGTTCGGATTGAGCATCTAGATGACACATAGTAGTCATAATCCGACTCATCTAATTCTCTAAGTTTTAGAAACTAGACCTTATCTCTTGTTGGAATTGCTTTGTTTCTAAAGCAAAAGACTTCACTATGTCTTCCAAGGACTAAATAGATTGCAGGAGGGCATGTTGTTGATAAGGCTTAGGCCGATAACCCCGTTGCTTTTGTTGATAAATGTTCTTCCCTCCTTGTCAATTACCTTTATAACTTAGGTTCAAAAGGTCTCTTCAACCTAGATTGTATGTGTTAGAGAATGGGTTATATGGCCTCGATAGACCACCAAAATTTCTAGCAACATAATCTTGCTTGGTGTGCCCTCTTCGGAGAGTTGGACATGCATTAGTGGCATCGTTTGAAATCGAGTAGATCCCACAAGCATTAACATCTTGTAGATTTCCCATAACCATTTGTCTTACCAATTAAGTGAGGTCGAACATTTATTGCTTCAAAATGGATATATTAACTTCATTGATCCTCTTTGGTGTGTGATCCAACCTTGCACCAAATTGTTGAGAATTCACTACAATATTAAAAACCAAGACCTTGGCAGCATTAGAGGTATTATCTACCAATGCTCCTCCAGTAGCAACATCAATCATGCTCATTTTCATAGGTAACATACCCTCATGAAAATAAACAATGAATTACATATTGTAGATTTGATGGTATAGGTAGTTGGTGCATAACTTCTTGAATCATTCCAAGTACTCATATAATGTTTCTTAATTAAACTATTGAATACCATAAATCTCCTTCCTTATACTAGCAACTCTCAATGTAAGGAAATATTTTAATAAGAAGGCGTGCTTCATCTTGTTGCAAGAGTCAATTGATCATGTAAGAAGATCATATAACCAACCCTTTACATCTACATCTAATGAGAATGGGATTACACATAGTTTAATCTATTCTTCCGATGCTCCTTACAACCTCATGGTTGAGCATACCACATGAAATTCCTTCAAGTGTTTGTGTGGGTTTTCTCAAGCAAGACCATAAAATTTAAGCAGTAAATGTATCAATCTGAACTTTAACTCAAAAGCCACATCTAGATTTAAGAACTCGATACACAAGGGCTATTGATTTAGATCAAGAGTAGCCAACTCCTTTAAGGTTTTGTTTGTAGCCATTCCTACCATTCAAAATTACTTGATGAAAAAAACACAAGACTCTATTTATGCTTGCTGAAGTGACAACTACTCTCTCGAACGTTTCAATCTACTTTATTAAAGTTTGTCAATTGGTAAAATATTCTTTTTGGTTTTAGGGCTAAAGATTAGGTCACTTGTATGAGATTTGGTCATACACCAACCTAGTATATAAATGATAAGAAATAATCGAATGTCGGGAAACAACCAATTTGAAAGTAACTCCCTAGCAACGGGTTAAAATTTAATGGTGTGTCATATCATTAATAAATTTAATTATTTCTTTTTCTTACTAAACCCAATCAAATGATCGTAGTTAGGGATAACAAGCATTGATCCCATAGAGAATCGGTCTAATCAATGTTTCTATCATTTGATTATTATAAGGTACAAGGAAAAGTAAAAAGGGGGTTTTATGTGTTGAGAGTAGTAAACGTAGTTAAAGTAAATAAGGAGAAAACAATAGTAATAAAAGTCTTTATTAAAGGTTGGTTTGCACTTTTGTTTCAATCGTTGATGATCGATCTAGAAATTTATCCATTCTTATTATGAATGCTCACCATAGGATAATAACATTTATGTTATCCCTAATCTTTCTTTAGTGATTCGTTAATCAATAGAACCTATTTGATTAATCTCTAACTATTGAAGAATCTAGTATAAGCTATCTAGATTTAATCCAATAACAATATTAAATGATGGAATGATAGGTAAAGCTAAACAACTCTTTGCTAGAAGTTAATCTAGTTTATGTTTTCCTAAGTATTAAACGAAAACCCATTTATAATCATTAGCCCCTAATTGCTACCACAAGCCAATTTAGACAAGCAATTATAGACTTAAATTCTTAGCTAGTAATAGATTATAAAGATTAATTAACTAGCATGCACTCTAATCAATCAATCATACAACCATATTCATGTAACATAGAAAAATATAAAATACCCAAATGAATAAGATTAAAAACATAACCTTTTTAGATCTCATAATGATTTTACTCAAGGCTTCAATTTTCTTTCAACCAAGAAAGGTTTTTAGTGTTGCATGGTTTGCTTACAAAAGATGATTTCTATCTATGGTCTGCTAAAATGAGGGAATTAATAAAGTAAAACCCTAACTTCTCTATTTATAGAAAAAAATAGGATTATAGCACATACATAGTTGCCTCAAGATGTCACATGACTTATTTGTTGTGACATAGTTTTCTCTTTGAGTTTACACGGTTTGGAGCCCTAAATAGCTAGTGGCACATGGCTTGCTTGGCTAAGGACATGACTTTGCCACATTTACTCTTTATCTTGTGTCCTTTAGCTTCTACTCATGTGTCACTTCTTTCTTCCTTGGAAGACATCTCAACATTGACATAAATGGGTGTATCATTTCTTTTGTCCAAGCCATGTTAATTGTGGATCGCTCGTGTGTCTTCTTTGTTGAACATTCATAAGGCTTCTATTCATGTATCATTTCTTTCTTTCTTTAGCTTTTTTCTCTCATAAGTTACATGACCATTTGTCTCATTTGGTTCCTTTATGGCTTTAACTTAGGTTTATTCACCTTAATTTGCCATTTCTCGTACAGAACAAAAAATTGTCATCTTTTTCTTAATTATCTTAATATAATATAATAAGTACTAGTAATTTTCATATAAAAGGGCATAAATTTTATGTAAAATATGCACCGATTAGAGAGAAGAAAGGAGAGAAGAAGACAAAGATAGGGAGAAGGAGAGAGAGAGGGAGAGAAGGAGGGAGGGGAGAGAGAGAGGGAGAGGGGTAGAAGGAGGAAAGGAGAGAGCGAGAGAGGGAGAAAGATAGAAAGAGAGAGGGGAGAATGGGAAGGAGAAAGGGAAAGAAAGAGGATGAGAGAGGGAGATGGAGAGAGAAAGAGGGGAGAGGGAGAGAGACGGAGAGGGAGAGGGAGAGGGAGAGGGAGAGAGGGAGAGAAAGAGAGCGAGCAAATGAGAGAGGGAAAAGGAAAAAGGGAAGAGAGGGTGTGAGAGAGACTAGGAGAGTGGGAGGGAGGAAGGGAGACAAGGGGTAGGGGAGAGCAGAGAGAGAGGGAGAGAGGGAGAGGGAGATGAAGATGGAGAGGGAGAGGGAGAGAGAGAGGGAGGGAGTGGGAGAGAGTGGGAGAGGGGGCAAGTGAGAGAGAGGGAAAGAGAGAGAAAGAGTGAGAGGGGGAAAAGGGAGGGAGATGGAGAGAGAGAGCGAGAGAGAAGGAAGGAGCGAAGAGAGAGAGGGAGGAGAGAGAGAGGGAGAGTGTGGGAGAGGGAGAGTGTGGGAGAGGGAGAGAGGGGGAGCGAGGGAGGTAGACAGAGGGAGGGAAAGAGGGAGAGAGATGGTATGAGAAGAAGGGGAGGAAGAGAGGAAAAAGAAAGAGAGAAAGGGAGAGCGAGGGGAGAGAAAGGGAAGGGTAAGAGAGGGAGGGAGAGTGGGAGGGTAGGTCGAAGGGGAGAGAGAGGAGAGTGGGAGAGAGGGAAAGAGAGAGAAATAAAGGGGGAGAGAGGGAAGGAGAGAGATGGGGAAAGGGGAAGAAGGAGAGGAAGAGAGGGAGGGAAAGAGAGGAGGATGGAGTGAAGGAGGAAGAGAGAGAGATATGGAAAGGGAGAGAGGGATGGAGAGGGAGAGGTAGAAAGAGTAAGAGAGAGAAAAGGAGTAAGAGAGAGAGAGAAAGAGAGAGTAGGAGAGAGAGGGAAAGGCGGTGGCAGAGAGAGAGCGAGAGAAGTAGAGAGAGGGAGAGGATGAGGGAGATGGAGGAGCGGAGGGAGGGAGTGAGAGAGGGAGAGAGAAGGAGAGGGAGAGTGGGAGAGAAATAGAGAGGGTGAAAGAGAGATGGAAAAAGAGAAGGGAGAGAGACTAGGAGAGTGGGAGGGAGAGAGGGAGAGAAGGGGTTAGGGGAAAGGAAAGAGAGGGGGAGAGAGAGAAATTGAGGGAGAAGGAGCAAAGGAGTAAGAGGGAGAAGAGGGGAGTTGTAGAGGGGGAAAGAGATTAAGAGGGGGAAGAGGGAGGAAGAGAAAGAGGGAAATATGGAGAGAGGGAGGGAGAGAGAGTGAAGGAGAAAGAGGGAGAGGGAGAGAGAGGGAGAGTGTGGGAAAGGGCGACAGAGTGAGAATGTGTAGAGAGGGAGGGATGAGGGGAGGGAGAAAGGGAGAGAGAGTGAGGGAGGGAGACAAGGGGAGGGAGAGAAGAGAGAGGAGAGAGAGGGTAGGAGAGAAGGGGAGGAAGAAAGCGAGAAGGTGAAGAAAGGGAGGAAGAGAGAGGGGAAAGAAAAAGAGGGAGAAAGTGGAAGGGTGAGAGAGGGGGAGATAGAGAATGACGATGGTGGGTGAGAGTGAGAAGGAGAGGAGAGAGGAAGAGAGAGGGGAAGAGAGGGAAGGAGAGAGGGGGAAGGGGGAGAAGGAGAGGGACGATGAGAGGGAGGGAGAGAGAGCAAAATGAAGGAGGGAAGAAGGGAGGCATAGGGAATGGGAGAGAGAGGGATGGAGATGGAGAGAGAGAAAGAGGGGGAGAGGGAAGGAAAGAGTGGAGAGAGAGAGAGGGAGAGGTAGAGAGTTAAAAGGAGTGGGAGAGAGAGAGAGGGAGAGAGGGAAATAAGAGGAAAGAGAGAGAGCGGGAGAGGCAGAGAGATGGAGAGGAAGAGGGAGATGGTGACAAAGAGGAGAGGGGGAGTGAGAGAAGGAGAGAGAGATTAAGGGAGAAGGAGGAAGGTGAAAAGAGTGAGGGACGAGAGGGAGAGAGAGTGTGGGAGGGAGGGAGATAGGGGAAGGGAGAGAAGAGACATGGAGAGGGAGGGTAGAAGTGAATGGGAGGAAGAGAGGGAGAAAGGAAAGAGAGGGAGGGAGAGGGAGGGTAGAGAAAGGGAGGGAGAAAGGGGAAGGGTGAGAGAGAGGGGGAGGGAGAATGGGAGGGTGGGTGAGAGCAAGAGGGAGAGAGGAGAGAGGAAGAGAGAGGGATGGGAGAAAAGGAGAGGGGAGAGATGGTGGAAGGGGGAGAAGAAAAAGGATGGTGAGAGGGAGAGAGAGTAGAATGAAGGAGGGAAGAAGGGAGGCGGAGGGAATAGGAGAGAGAGGGATGGAGATGGAGAGGGGAGAGGGAAGGATAAAGTGGAAGGAAGAGAGAGGGAGAGGTAGAGAGTGAAAGAGAGAGAGAGAGGAGAGAGAAGGAAAGGAGAAGGAAGAGAGAGAGCGGAGAGGCAGAGAGATAGGGAGGAAGAGGGAGATGGTGACAGAGAGGAGAGAAGGAGTGAGAGATGGAGAGAGAGGTAGAAGGAGGGATGGAGAGAAATAGAGAGGGTGAAAGAGAAAGGGAAAGAGAAGGGAGAGAGAGGGAGATAGAGGGGAAGAGAGTGTGTGTGAGAGAGAAAGACTAGGAGAGTGGGAGGGAGGTAGAGAGAAAAAGGTTAAGGGAGAGGAGAGAGAGGGAGAGGGAGGGAGAGGGAGAGGGAGGGAGAGGGAGAGAGAGTGAGAAGGGAAGAGGTAGAGAGAGAGGGAGATGGAGAGAGAGAGGGAGAGAGAGCAAGGGAGAAGGAGGGAGGTCGAGAGAGAGAAGGAGCATATGGGAGGGAGAGGGAGAGAGAATATGGGAGGGAGGGAGGGAGATAGGGAAGGGAGAGAGGAGAAAGAGAGAGGGAGGGTAGGAGGAAAGGGAGGAAGAGAGGGAGAAAGGAAGAGAGGGAGGTGGAGAGAGAGAGGGAGCGTATGGAGAGAGAGGGAGAGAGGGAGAGAGAATGTCGGAGGAAGGGAGATAGGGGAAGGGAGAGAGGAGAAAGGGAGAGGGCGGGTAGGAGTGAAAGGGAGGAAAAGAGGGAGAAAGGGAAGAGAGGAGGGAGAGGGAAGGTGTGACACCCCTAGCTCCCTTGCCAATTACTTAAGAGGCGTGACTAGGTGCGTTATAGTTTAGAGACTAACGTCTCAATTTACTCCCATAATACATGGCCAATAACTAATAACATATTAAGTATAGAAGTGCGTACAATAAAATTTATACAACTTTGATGAATATTATTACAAAAGTCCCAAAATATCTAAGGTGTTATTTACACTTTGCTAGACACCATACCCTATGTTACAATCAAAAGAGATTTCTATTTTTTTTGTGTCACACATAAGAAGCCCTTTTTAGGAGGAACCAATGGCTTCTTTATCAAGCACTACCATCGTCTTTACCTATCATGGAATGAAATAACAACAAGGTGAGCCGAAGCTCGATAAGTAGGGTGATGCACGTGATATATCGTGCTTTCCTATTATTCTTTCTTCCGTCATCAATTTTAGTTTGGGTACCCTAGGTATTAGTAAATCTACTCTATTCTCATCTCTTGGTGATTATCGAATCACCTACTACTAATAATAGAATTATCCCTCGCTTAATGGTGTATTCAATTAATAGAGCGCACACACATCTTTATTGCTAATACTCATTTAATCTAGTTAGGTTAGCAAAACTATCCAATTTCAAACCAATTTGATTACCAAACCTCATCATTTTTTGACTCAATTGTTTTCTCAAATCAATCCATCCCCAAATACATATGATGCACATGATGTTTCATTTATCATATTCCACCAATCATAGGTACCAAACCCTTCATTTCCGTATCACATTTGGAATCCAATCCACGCTTAGGATTTCATATATTTTTCATAGTAATCACACAAGGAATAGAATACCCACCCATTAGGGCTAATTCATTCCTATATTTTAGTCCTAGGAATACGTTTGAGTGCATTTGAAGTGGGATTTTATTCCCAACTCCGAAATTTAGTCGACTAGCCAAATTTAGCTTCTAATAGGTCTAGGTCCTAATTTTGATTTTTCCTTGAAATATTTCCTTCCAAAACTTCATTTTATACTTATTCAGGTGTAATGGGACCATTAATTATGGAGTTGGATAATTGGAACGTAATTTCTAAAAATTAGGGTTTAGGTCGATTGTTTCCTAGTCTAAGCCGAAATTTCCATTTTTCTTGGAATCTAACCTTTATACACTTAAATTTATACTTATTTTGGTGTATTTGAACCATTAATTATCAAGTGGGATGGGTGGAACTCAAATCCCAAATTTTTGGGTTTAGGCCGTATGGGTTCTAAAAGCGGCAAGACCATTTCTTTCATAACCATGGAGTTTTGTTCCACCCTAATTTACTTATTTGGGTTACAATTCAAGCCTAGGGTCTTAATTAAAAAAAAAGGTTCCAATCTTTCCTCTTTTTAACATGTAGGCTGAATGGGTTTCCCTAAGAAACTCACCCTTTCAAGTCCCTCTCAACCATGGTTTAAACCAATCCAATTTCGGTCCAAGCCCTTTTGTTTTAACCAAACCCATCAATACATATTTAGGCATACACAACACATGGATACATAAACATACCAACTAATCATCATCACATATACAATTCAACCATTAATTTCACATCAAGCCATCAAACATAAAACACTAACATGAATAGTCCATAACTAAATAAAAAGCTTTAAACCATCACCTAATTTAAGCACTTATAAATGAAATTTATAGCATAACATAATGCAACATAAAACCTATTTACTTAGTTGAAGATGGTAGAAAATCCCTTAGCCTTTTTCTCCCATGTCTTCTTTCTTTCTTCCCTCTTTTTCTTTTTCATTTTTCTCTCTTTCCCTATGGTTTTCTCTCAATTTTTGGTGAGCTACCAAGTCTAACTCTCTCTCATACTTATATACTCTACCCTTTTTCTTCTTATTAATTAGTAGGATATGTGTCTTAATTTTATGGTTACAAGGTGTAAAGTGAGAGAAGAAGAATGGAAGCAAGGTGGCAAGTTTGACTTTCAAAATGGTGAGGTGTCATTAATTAGAACATGGTGGAAGATTAGGTGTCTAATTAGTAACTAAAAAGGGGTAACTAAAGGGTAGCTAAGCTAACAAAATTTCAAAGATAGTTTGGTTTCCATAATTCAGTATTTTCACCATATTTAGGCAATTCTTTCACTTGCATGGCATTTTTAGATATATGTTATGGGAAAATAAATAATGGCTAGCTAAATACCCACAAGTTTATTCCCATAAACACTCCTATGTACATTAGATATTTTTAATGCCATAAAATATAAAAGAAAATATCACATAAATTATACACACATCCAATATATATATAGCTATTCCAGGATATATATTTATAAGGTTAAGAATTTTCACGTGAGTTACCTTTCTCTCCTTAATATTTCGGCATTCATTTAATTTTTAGGCAATTCCCTAAATGTTGGCACTTCCACACCTTTAGATAATTTTTCTCACTTCATGGTATTTCTAAATATAAGTTAAAGGAAATAAATGGTAACTAGCTAGGTTGCCCGAAGTTCATCCCATAATCCTCACATAAACACTAAGCATGTTAACATCATAAAATATTAAAATGGCACATAAATCACACCTATGCTTAGTATATACCGATATAAATATTTCAATATGTATAGATATGTGGTTAAGGATTTTCATGGGGGTTACAGAGGGTAGAGAAAGGGAGAGAGAAAGGGAAGGGTGAGAGAGGGGGAGAGAAAGATAATGGGAGGGTGGGTGAGAGGGGAGGGAGAGAGAAGAGAGGGAGAGAGAAGAGAGAGAGAGAGAGGAAAAGTGAGAGAAGGCAAGGGATACAATGAGAGGGAGAGAGGGAGGGAAAGAGGGAGGGAAGGGGGAGAAGGAGAGGTATAGTGAAAGGGAAGGAGAGAGAGCACGACAAAGGAGGGGAGAGGAGAGAGAGTGAGGGAAATGGAGAGAGAATGATAGAGATGGAGAGATAGAGAGAGGGAGAGAGGGAAGGATAGAGTGAGAGAGAGAGAGAGAGAGGGAAAATAGGAGGAAGAAAGAGAGCGAGAGAGGAAGAGCGAGATGGTGATAGAGATGACGGAGGGAGTGAGAGAGGAAGAGAGAGGAGAAGGAGGAAGGGAGAGAAATAGAAGGGAAAAAGAGAAAGAGAAAGAGAAAGATAGAGAGAAAAAGAGGGTGAGAGAGAGTGAGACGAGGACGGAGGGAGAGAAAGCAGGGGTGAGGGAGAAGAGAGGGAGAGAGAGAGAGAGAGAAATGAAGGGAAAGAGAGGGAGATCAAGAGGGAGAGAGAAAGGGAGAGAGTGAGAGAGGGAGAGAGAGTGGGAGGGAGAGGAAAAGGAAAAGAGAGAGTGAGAGGGGGAAGGGGAAGGATAGCGAGAGTGAGCGAGAGAGAGGGAGGTGGAGAGAGAGAGGAAGAGCATGGGAGAGTGAGAGGGAGTGAGAAGTGGGAGAGAGTGAGGGAGAGAGATAAGGGAGGGAGGAAGATGAGGGGAAAAGAGAGAGAAGAGAGGAGGAGAGAGGGATATGTGAGGGTGGGTGAGAGGGAGAGGGAGAGAGGAGAGAGGAAAAGAGAGGGGAAGGGAGAGAAGGAGAAAGGAAGAGTAGGTGAGAGAGAGAGGGAGAGAGTGGGAGGGAGAAAGATAGAGGAAAGGAGAGAGAAGAGAGGAAGAGAGAGGTAGAAGAGGAGGGAAGGAAGAGAGGGAGATGGGGAAGAGAGAGAGGGAGAAAGAGGGAAGGAGAAAGGTGAATGGTGAGAGAGAGAGGGAGAGAAGGAGAATGGAAGGGGTGGGTGAGAGGGGAAGGGAGAGAGGAGAGAGAGAGAGGAAGGGAGAGAAGGAGAGGAGGAGAGAGGGAGGAAGAGAGAGAGAGGGAGAAAGGTGAAAGGTGAGAGAGGGAGAGATAGAGAATGGGAGGGTGCGTGAGAGAGGGAGAGAGAGAGGAGATAGGGAGAGAGAGGGAAGGGAGAGAAGGAGAAGGGGAGAGTGGGTGAGAAAGAGGGAGAGAGAGAGTGGAAGGGAGGAAGGTAAGGTAAAGGAGAGAGGAAAGAGAGAGAGAGAGGGTAGGGGAGAAAGGGAGGAAGAGAGGGAGAAGGGGAAAAGAGGGAGGAAGAGAAAGGAAGGGAGAAAGGTGAAGGGTGAGAGAGAGGGAGAGACAGGGAGGATAGAAGGGTGGGTGAGAGGAGGAGGGAAAGAGGAGAGAGGGAGAGAGAAGTGGGAAGGGAGAGAAAGGAAGGGAGAGAGAGATGGGGAAGAGGGATAAGGACAAGGATGGTAAGAGTGAGGGAGAGAGAGTAGGATGAAGTAGGAAAGAATAGAGGGAGAGAGGAAAAATGGGAGAGAGGGATGGAGATAGAGAGAGGAAGAGAGGGAGAGAGGGAAGGATAGAGTGGGGAAAGAGAGAGGGAGAGGTAGAGAGAAAAAGAGTGGGAGAGAGAGAGGGAGAGGAAGGGAAAGGAGAGAGAGGGAAAGAAGAAGAAAGAGAGTGAGAGAGGCAGAGAGTGGAGAAGAAGAGGGAGATGGTGACAGAGAGGAGGGAGGGAGTGAGAGAGAGAGATAAAGGTAGAAGGAGAGAGGGAGAGAAATAGAGAGGGAAAAAGGGAGAGGGAAAAAAGATAAAGGGAAAGAGAGAGATAGAGGGAAAGATAGGGTGAGAGAGAGAGAGACTAGGAGAGTGGGAAGAAGGGAGGGAGAGAAGGGGTGGGGGAAGAAGAGGGAGAGGGAGAGAGGAAGGAGGAGAGGGAGATAGAGAGGGAGAGAGAATGGGAGGGAAAGGGAAAAAGAGAGTGAGAGGGGGAAAGGGAGGGAAAGCAAGAACTAGGGAGAAGAAGGGAGGTTAAGAGAAAGAGGAAATGAGAGAGGGAGAGCATGGGAGAGGGAGAGAGAGTGAGAATGGGAGAGAAGGAGACAGAATAGGAGAGGGAGTAAGGGAGAGAGAGTGTAGGAGGGAGGAAGATAGGGAAAAGGGAGAGGAGATAAAGAGAGAGGGTAGGATAGAAGGGGAGAAAGAGAGGGAGAAAGGGAAGAGAGGGAGAGAGAGGGAGGGAGGGAGAAAGATGAAGGGTGAGGGAGAGGGAGAGAGGGAGAATGAGAGGGTGGGTGAGAGAGGGAGGGAGAGAGAGGAAGGGAGAAAAGGAGAAAGAGAGAAAGGGAGGCACGAGAGAGAAGGAAAAGGGGAGAAGGAGAGGTAAACTAAAGGGAGGGAGAGAGAATAGGATGGAGGGAGGGGGAGAGGTAAAGGGAGAGAGAGGAATGAGAGGGTGAAAGGGAGGATGAGGGATAGGAAAGGGGAGAAGAGAGCAAGAGAGAGAAGGAAAGGGAGGGAGAGGGAGAGAGAGAGGGAAAGTGGAGGAGAGGGAGAGAGGGAGGGAGGGTAGGGGAGAGGGAGGGAGAGCATGAGAGAGGTAGAGGAAGGGACGATAGAAGGGGAGAGAGGGGGAGAAGGAGAGAGAGAAGGAGAGAGAGGTAGAGGGAGAGAAGAAGGTAGGGCGGATGGGAGAGAGAGGGAGAGAAGGAGTGAGAGAGAGATAGAGAGAGCGAGAGAGAAAGAAAGGGAGAGAGAGAAGGGGAAGGAAAGTGGGAGAGGGAGGGAAAGCTGGGGGAGAGAGAGCTAGAGGGAGAGGGAGAGGATGGGAGAGGGAGAGGGATGAAGATAGTGAAAGAGAGAAGAAAAAGGGAGAGGGAGAGAGAGGGAGAAAGAGAAGAGAGAGAGGAGAAGAGAGAAAGAAAAGAGAGAGGAAGGGAAGGAATAGAGGGGAGAGAGAGAGTAGGAGAAGGGGAGAGAAAGAAGGAGAGAGTGAGAGAGAGGGAGAGAGAGAAGGAGATGGAGAGAGAGGGAGAGAGAGGGAGAGAGAGGGAGATAGAAGAGAGAGAGAGAGGGAGAGAGGGAAAAAGAAGAAGGAGAGAGGGAGGGAGAGAAGGGAAGAGAGGAGTGTGGGAGGGAAAGTGAGGGAGGGAGAGAGCAAAGGTAGAGAGGGGGAGACAGATAGTGGAGGGAGAGAGAGGGAGGGAGAGAGGGAGAGATAGTGATGGAGATAGAGAGAGGGAGAGATGAGCGAGAGAGAAAGAATGAGAGAGAAAGAGTGAGAGAGAGAGGGAGGGAGCGAGAGAGAAAAGAGAGAGAGAGAAAGTGAGGGAGAGGGAGAGAGAGGGAGGGAGGGAGAGGGAGAGTAGGGAGAGAGAGAGGAGAGGAAGGTAGAAAGGGAGATAGGGGGAGGGAGAGAGGAGAGAATGGAAGAGAGGGTGAGGGAGAGAAGGAGAGGGAGGGAGTGAAGGAGAGAGAGAAAGGGAGAAAAAGAGAGGAGGGAGAGAGAGGGGGAGAGGGTGAGGGAGGGAGGGAGAGAGAGAGAGAGAGAGAGAGAGAGAAGGGAGAGAGGGAGAGAGGGAGAGGAGATGGAGAGGAAGAGAGTGGAAGAGGTAGAAAGAGTGAGAGAGAGAGAGGGAGAGGGAGAGAGGAAGAAAGAAAGAGAGAGTGGGATAAAATGAGAGAGAGAGAAAAAGGGAGAGGGAGAGGGAGAGAGAGGGAGAAAGAGAGAGGGAGAGAAAGGGAGAGAGAGGAGGAAGGTAGAGAGAGGGAGAGAGGAGAGAGGAGAGATAGAGAGGGAGTGAGAAAGTGAGGGGAGAGAAAGAGGGAGATAGTGAGGGAGAGAGGGAGGGTGAGAGAGGAAGATGGAGAGAGAGAGAGGGATAAAGGGAGGAAGGAGAGAGAGATAGCTAAATGGAGGGAGAGAAAAAGGACTATGGAGAGTGTGGGAGGGAGTGAGAGAGAGAAGGAGAAGAAGGAGAGAGAGAGAGAAAGGGAGAGAAAGGGAGAGAGAGAGAGAGAGAGAGGGAGGGAGGTAGAGAGGAAGATAGAGGTAAGGATAGAAGAGAAGAGGGAGAGAGAAGAATGGAGGGAGATGGAGAGAGAGGTGGAATGGGAGAGAGGTAGAAGGAGAGGGAGAAGAGAGAGCAAAAGATAGAAAGAGGGAGGGAGGGAGAGAGGTAGAAGGGGAGCGAGTGGAGAGAGATAGATAAAGAGAGAGATAGAGAGGGAGATAGAGAAAGAGAGGGAGACAGAGAGCGAGAGGGAGATGGAGAGAGAAGGAGAGAAATGGAGAGGGATAGGGTAGGGGAAAGGGAGGGAGAGAGGGGGAGAGAGAGGGAAAGTGTTGGAGTGTGGGAAAGAGAAAGAGAGAGAGAGGGAAAGATTGAAAGAGGGAGAGATTAGGGGAGAGAGAAGGAGGGAGGAGAAATAGAGGGAGAGACAGGAGAGGAGAGAGATGGGAGAGAGGAGAGAGAATGGGAGAGAGAGAAAGAGAGTGGGAGATAAAGGGAGAGATAGAGGGAGAAAGGGAGAAAGAGAGAGGAGATAGGCAGAGGGAGAGATTGAGAATGAGAGAGGGAGAGAGGGAGTGGGAAAAGGATTGAGAGTAAGAGAGATAGGGAGATGGAGGGGAAGAGAGAGAGGAAGAGGGGGAGAGAGAGAGAGAGAGAGAGAATGGGTGAGAGGGAAAAAGGGAGTGAAAGGGAAAGAGGGAGAGTGAGAGAAAGCTATTGGTAGGGAGAGAGAGGGAGAGAGTAAGAGAGAGAGACAAGTAGAGAGAATGAGAGAGGGAGAGAGAGGGAGAGGGAGTGAGGGAAGTAGGGAGAGGGGGGACAGAAAGAGGAGAGAAGGAGAGAGCGAACAAGAGAGAGATAAATAGGGAGAGAGAGAGAGAGAGAGAGGGAAAGAGAGGGAGAGAGATGTAGAGATAGACAAAGAAAGAGGGAGAGAGGGAGAGAGAGGATGAGAGTGGTAGAGGGAGAGAGATGGAGAGAGGTGGAAAGGGAGAGAAGGAGGGAGAAAGAGAGAGAGAGAGAATGAGAGAGTGAGAGAGAGAGAGAGAGAGAGAGAGAGAGGTGAGAGGGAAAAGGGAGAGTGAAAGGAAAGAGGGAGAGTGAGAGAAAGCTATTGGTAGGAGAGAGGGAGGAAGAGAGTGAGAGAGAGAAGGAGAGAGAAGAGAGAGGGAGAGAGAAAAGAGAGGGAGAGAGAGAGGGAAGGAGAGAGAGGAGGGAGGAAAGAGGGAGAGGGAGAGAGCGAGAGAGAGAGAGAGAGAGGGAGAGGGAGAGGGAGAGCGAGAGAGAGAAGGATAAGAGAGAGAGAGAATAGAGAGATAAAGAAAGAGAGAGGGAGAGAGTGGCATAGAGGGAAAGAGTGGTCGAGGGAGAGAGAGGGATAGAGTGGTAGAGGGAGAGAGAGGGAGAGAGGTGGAAAGGGATAGAAGGAGGTAGGAAAGGAGAGAGAGAGAGCATGAGAGAGTGAGAGAGAGAGGGAGAAAGGTAGAGAGAAAGGAGGGGGAAGTGAGAGAGAGAAGAGCAAAAGAGAGAGAGAGAGAGAGAGGAGAGAGAGGTAGAGAGAAAGAGGGGGAAGTGAGAGAGAGAAAACAAAACGAGAGAGGGAAGAGAGAAGGAGAGGGAGGGAGAGTGAGGGAGAAAGGGAGGGAGAGGGGAGAGAGGGAGAGCAAATGGGAGGGTGAGAGAGGAGGAGAGAGTAGAGAGAGAGAGAGAGAGAGAGAGAGGGATCGGGAGAGAGAGAGAGAGAAAGAGAGTGAGAGAGGGAAGTGGAGAGAGAGAAAGAGGGAGAAAGAGGGGGATAGAGAGGGATTGGGAGAGGGAGAGGGAGAGAGTTAGAGATAGAGGGAGAGAGATGGAGAGGGAGAGAGAAAAAAGGGAGAGAGAGTGAGAGAGGGAGAAAGTGAGAGTGAGAGTAAAGAGGGAAGGGAGAAAGGGAGAGAGAGTGAGAAAGAGAGAGAGAGAGAGGGAAATAGGGAGAGAGAAAGAGAGGGTATAAATAGAGAAAGGGAGGGAAGAGTGGGAGGAAGAATGAAAGGAGAGAGAGAGAGCTAGATGGGGGACTAGAGAGCGAGAGAGGGAGATAGAGAGAAAGGGAGAAAGATAAGAGAGAGAGAAGGAGAAAGGGAGAGGGAGAGTAAGAGAGGGGGAGAGAAAGAGACGAGAAAGAGAAAGGAAGAGAGAGGGAGAAAGAGTTTTAGAGAGAGAGGAGGGTGAGAAAAAGTGGGAGAGGTAGAGAAATAGAGATGAAGGGAGAGGGAGAGGGAAAAGAGCGAGAGAGTGAGAGAGATAAAGAGAGGGAGGGTAAGGGAGCAAAAGAGGGAGAGAGGAAGAGAGAGGGAGAGAGGGAGAGAGGGTAAGAAGGAGAGAAGAGATAGAGAAAGAAAGGGATAGAGAGAGAGAGAGAGAGTTGGGGGAGGGAGAGAGGGAAAGACGAAAGGAATGAGAGAGAGAGAGAGAGGAAGAGTAAGAGAAAAAGACAAGGGGGAAAGATTGGGAGAGGGAGGGAGAGAAGAAGAGAAGAGAGAGAGATAGGGGTGAGACAAAGAGAAAGAGAGAGAGAGAGAGAGCAGAGAGAGAGAAGGATAGAGAGAGCTCGAAGAGGGAGGGAGGAGTGAGAGAAGAGGGAGAAAGTGAGGGAGGGAGGGGGAGAGGGAGAGATGGAGAGAGGGGGAGAGAGTGAGGGAGCAGAGGAAGAATGAGAGAGAGAAAGCTGAGATAGAGGGAGAGAGAGGAGGGAGAGAGGGGGAGAGAAGAGAGAGGGAGAGGAGGGAGGGTGGGAGGAAAGAGAGAGGGTGAGAGAGGAAGGCGAGAGTTAGAGAGAGAAAGGTGATTGAGAGAGAGAAAGAGGGAGAGAGAGAAAGTGGGATGAGGGGAGAGAGAGATAGGAAAAGTGAGAAGGAAAGAAAGAGTTAGAGGAAGGAAGGGAAAGAGAGAGGAAAAATGAGAGGGAGAGAGGGAGAGAGTGGGGAAGAAGGAGAGTGAGAGAGATATATAGGGATAGGGAGAGAGGGAGAGGAGGGAGATTATGAAAGGGAGTGAAAGGGAAGGAGGGAGGAGAGTGGGAGAGGGAGAGGGGAAGAGAGAGGGGAGAGAGAGGGAGCGATGTAGAGAGAGGGAGGGAAAGGAAGAGGGAAAGAGATGGAGAGAGGGAGAGGGATAAGCGATTGGATAAAGAGAATAGGAGAAGCTAGGGGAGAGAGAGGGAGAGGGATAAGCAATTGGATAGAGAGAGTAGGAGAAGGTGAGGGAGAGAGAGTGAGAGAGAGAGGGTGAGAAAAGAGGGAGAGGGAGGGAGAGAGAGAGAGAGAGAGAGGTGAGAGGGAGAGGGAGGGAGGGACATATAGAGAGGGAGATAAAGGGAGTGAGGGAGGGATAGAGTGGGAGAAAGGGAGAGAGTGAGAGAAAGGAAGAGAGTGTGAGAGAGGGAGAGAGGGAGATAGAGAGTGGTAGAGAAGGATGAATAGAGAGAGTGAGTGAGAAAGAGAGATAAAGGGAGGGAGAGAGAGGTAGAGGTGGAGTGGGAGAGAGAGAATGTGATAGAGGATGGGAGAGAGGGAGAAGGGAGAGAGAGAGAGGTAAGAAGAGGAAGAGAGGGAAGGATAGAGAGGGGGAGAGACAACTAGCGAGCGAAAGGGAGAGACAACTAAGAGCGAGGGATAGAAAGAGGGAGAAGGGTAGAGAAAGAGAGAGGGAGGAACGAGAGAGAGATGGAGGGGGAGAAAGAGAGGGAGATAGAGAGAGAGAAATGAGAGAGTGAAGGAGATAGAAAGAGATAGAGGGAGAGATGGAGAGAGAGGGAGAGAGGGAAAGGGAGAGATATGGAGAGAAGGAGGGGGAGATATTAGGAGATAGAGAGGGAGAGATAATTAGAGAAGAGAGAGAGAGGGAATGGGAGAGAGAGGGGAAAGAGAGAAAGATAGAGAGGGATAAAGGGAGAGAGAGGAGAGAAATGGAAGAGAGAAGGAGTGAGAGAGAATGGGAGAGAGAGGAGGAGAGAAGGAGGGAGAGAGAAAGGGAGAGAGAGGGAGCAAGAGAAGGATAGAGAGAGAGAGCAAGGAGGAAGGGAGGGAGAGAGAAAAGGAGAGGGAGGGAGCAAAAGAAGGATAGAGGGAGAGAGACAAAGGGAGAGAGGAGGAGAGAGAGAAAGGGATAAGAGGGGGAGAGACAGATAGAGAGAGGGAGAGAGGGAAAAAGAGAGAAAGAGGGATGAAAGAGTGAGTGAGGGGAAGGGATAGAGAGGGATAAAGATAGGGAAGAGAGGGAAGGGGAGAGAGAGGAAGGGATGGAAGAGAGAGATGGAGAGGAGAGAGAGAGGGGAGATCGAGAGTGAAAGAGGAAGGGAGAGCGAGAGAGAGAGGGGGAGAATGAGAGGGAGAGAGATATGGATTAAGAGAGAGAGAAAGGAGAGATAAAAGGGTGAAAGAGAGAGAAAGGAAAGAGAGGAGAGAGAGAGGGAGAGTGAGTGTGAGGGAGAGAGAAAGGGAAGGAGAGTGAGTGTGAGGGATAAAGAAAGGGAGGGAGAGATAGAATAAGAGAGAAAGAAAGAGAGATAAGAGAGGGAAAGAGAGGGAGAGAGGGAAGCGAGTTGAGAGAGAGTGATAGAGGGAGAGAAAGGGAAGGAGATAAGGGGTGAGAGAAAAAGGGGGAAGAAAGAAGGAGATGGAGGGAGGGAGAGAGAAAGGGATGGAGGGAGAGGTAGAGTAATGGAGAGAGGAAGAGAGAGGGAGCGAGAAAAATAGAGATAACGAGATGAAGAGAAGGAGAGAGAGGAGTGGGAGAGAGGGAGAGAGTAAGAGAGAGAAAGAGAAGGAGAGGAGGAGAGAGAAAGGGTAAAGGAGAGTGCATACTTATAAAACAAACAATAAAAGAAACTAACTAAAATTTTGACAAAAAATTAAAAATCTGAAATCTTCCCCCTACACTTGTACTTTACATTATCCCTAATGTAATGCATAAAATCAACAAAACTTAGACGTATAAAATTAAAAGTAGAAAGGGTTAGAAAACAAATCTGGTGATGGATGAATAGCCATTCTTGGGTCACCTCCTAATAAACGTTGTTATTTAACGTCGTTCGTTGGACTTTTAGTTGTTCAAGGATCCTTTTAGAGGAAATTTTTTATCCCAATCGAGAAGTTAAAATTCTCCGTATAAAGTTTAAGTCTATGCCCATTGACTTTGAAAGCTTCCTTGTTCCCTTGAGAAATCTCTACAACTCCATGAGGAAACACTTTCTTAATCACATAAGGACCACTCCACCTTGATTTCAACTTCCTAGGAAACAATCTCAACCTAGAATTGAAAAGGAGGACCTTGTCACCTACTCTGAACTACTTAGGCTTGATGTGAGCATCATGCCAAGCTTTTGTTTTTCTTTATATATCTTGGAGTTCTAATAAGCTTGATGTCGCCATTCCTTCAACTCATTCAACTGAAGAAACTTTTCCTTTCCTACAGCTTGTAAATCGAAGTGTAATAATTTCACAACCCAATATGCTTTGTGTTCAAGTTCCATAGGTAAATGGCAAGTCTTACCAAAAACCAAACGATATGGCGACATTCCAATAGGAGTCTTGAATGCTGTCCTATAAGCGCAAAGTGCATCATCTAATTTAAGTGACCAATCCTTCCTAAACATATGGACAATTTTTTAAAAAATTCTCTTCAATTCCCTATTAGAGACCTCTACTTGTCTACTGGTTTATAGGTGATAAGGAGTAGTAATCTTGTGAATGACACCATGCCTAAACAACAAACCATCAAATTGTTTATACTTAAAGTGTGTGCATTCATCACTAATGATAGCCCTTGGTGTGCCAAATCTAGTGAAAATATTTTTCTTTAAGAATTTGACTATGACTTTAGCATCATTAGTAGGACTAGCAATAGCTTCTACCCATTTACTCACATAATCGACAAGTGACAAGTATGTATAAATTATTGAAAGAACTTGGAAAAGGACCCATAAAGTCAATGCCCCAAACATCAAAGATATCACAAACTAGAATATTATTTAAGGGCATTTCATTACGTCTAGAAATATTACCTGATCGTTGACATTTGTCACATGCACTTTCATAACGTTGGTAATCTTTAAACAGTGTGGGCCAATAAAATTCACATTGAAGAACCTTTTGAGTCCGTCCTTGTTGCTCCATGATGTCCACCTACTTCCTTATCATGAAAAAATGGAGAATACTCGTCATTTCTTCTCTTGGTACACATCGTCGAATCATACCATCATTGCATTCCTTGTAAAGATTAGGCTCATCCCATAAATAATGCCTAACATCCGGACAAAAACTTCTTTTCTTGATGGAAAGAAACATTAGAAGGAAAATTTTCACATGCAAGATAGTTCTCAAAATCAGTATACTAAGGCAAAGACGATGCCTTAATGAAGCACAACTTGTCATTTAGGAATTCATCATAGCAAAGGTTTGTCAATCATTGATTCTACATGTTCCCCATCTAATCTAGACAAATGATCAGCTATCGAATTTTTAATACCTTTTTTATCCCTAATCTCTAGGTCAAATTCTTGAAGCAATAAAATCCATCTAAGCAACCTAGGTTTAGACTCTTTCTTAGCAAGCAAATATTTCGGTGTTGAATGATCGGTGAATACAATAACCTTAGACAAAAGAAGATACGATCTAAACTTTTCAAACGCAAATATAAACAGCAAGTAGTTCTTTTTCAGTTGTGGTATACCTTCTTTGTGCTTCATTCATTTTCCTACTTGCATAATAAATGGTGTGAAATTTTTTATCTTTTCTTTGTCCTAAAACAGCACCTAAAGTATCTTCACTCGCATCACACATAATTTCAAAAGGCAAGTCCCAACAGAGGAGCAACAACAATAAGGGGCACGAGTCAATTTTTCTTTCAAGCAATTAAAGGCATGCATGCAATCATCATCAATCACAAAGGGCACATCTTTCTCTAACAAGTGTGTTAAAGGTTTGACAATTTTAGAAAAATCCTTAATGAATCGTCCGTAAAAGCCAACATGTCTTAAAAATCCTCTAACATCTTTTAGAGACTTAGGAGGTGGGAGTTTTTCAATCAATTCAATTTTTGCTTGATCCACTTCAATACCCTTAGAGGATACCTTGTGACCTAGCACTATGCCTTCTCTAACCATGAAGTGACACTTTTCCCAATTAAGCACAAGATTTGTTTCCTCACATCTCTTAAGCACCAAAATTAAATTATACAAACATGCATCAAAGGAAACACCAAAAATAGAGAAGTCATCCATGAAAACCTCCATAAAATCAGCAAAAATAGACATCATGCATCTTTGAAAAGTGGCAGGAGCATTACATAGTCCAAATGGCATTCTCCTAAAAGCAAACGTACCATAAGGATAGGTGAAAGTGGTTTTATCTTGGTCCTCCGGGGCAATCGGTATTTGATGATATCCCGAATAACCATCTAAAAAACAGTAAAACTCTTGTCCTGCTAGTTTTTCTATCATTTGATCAATGAAAGGTAGAGGAAAATGATCTTTTTTGGTGGCCTCATTAAATCTCCTATAATCTATGCATATCCTCCAACCTGTAACTATCATAGTGGGGATTAACTCATTATTCTCATTTCTCACAACCATGGTCCCACCTTTTTTAGGTACTACATGAACAAAACTAACCCAATGACTATCAAATGTAGGAAAGATAATACCTACATCAAGCCATTTTATGATCTCTTTCTTTACTACCTCTTTCATGTTTGGGTTAAGCCTTCTTTGAGCTTGTACCATTGGTTGGTGATTTTCTTCCATAAGGATCTTGTGCATGCACACTGATGGGTTTATTCCTCGAATATCTTCAATGCTCCACCCAATGGCCTTCTTATACTCCCTAAGCACCATTGTGAGTTTTTCTTCCCCAAGTCCTATCAAAGATAGAAGACACTATAATAGGTAAAGTATGTGAGTCTCCTAAATAAATATACTTTAAATGAGAAGGAAGCGTTTCCAATTCTAAAGTCGATATACATATATATATATTTTTTTGTGATTCAGCTTGCAAAGTGTTAACCACATCCATTGCCAAAATTCTTTCTAATTTAGTATTTGCTTGCCTAGGTTTCTCTCCTATAAAGTTCATGACCTCCCTTACTTCTTCTTCTAGGATTTTATCCTTCATATCTAAAGCATGCACAACACAAAAATCAGTAGCATTGTCAACTTTATACTAACTACAAATCCTCATTGACTAACTGATCTACCACATCAATTCTAAAAGCTTCTTCATCCATATTATAATTTTTCATAGCCTCAAAAACATTAAAACTCACTTCATCTTGAATCCTAAAGCTAATCATCCCCTTTTTAATATCAATTAAAGCTCCCCTAATTGCTAAAAATGGTCTACCCAAAATTAGAGGCATATTAACATCCTCTTCCATGTCAAGCACAATAAAATCAACTAGGAAAATAAACCTATCAACTTTAATCAAAACATCCTCTATTATTCACCTAGGATATCCGATACTTCTATCTACTAATTGTAGAGAAATAGTACTAGGTAAAGGATCTTTCATTCCAAGCTTTGTAAAAACAGAGAAAGGCATTAAATTAATTCTAGCTACTAGATCACATAATACCTTTTCAAAAGTAATGCTACTAATAGCACAAGGTATAGAGAAACTCCTTAGGTCTTTTATCTTTGGCGGCAACTTATTGAGAATAATTGATGAACATTCTTCATTCAACTTCATAGTCTCAAATTGCTTCATTTTTCTCTTGTTAGCAATAAGATCTTTCAAGAATTTAGCATAACTAGGCATCTATAAAATAGCATCTAAAAGAGGTATGTTAATATGCAACTTCTAAAAAACCTCCAAAATTTTAAAAATTTCTTATCAAGATTAGCTTATGCAAGTCTTTTAAGAAAAGGAATAAGAGGTCTATATGGTTTGACATTCGGGTCCGTGAAGAGTTTCCTCTTCGATTCTTTATCCTTCATAATGTTTTGTTCATCATTAAGATCATCACTAAGGACTTGCTCTTTCTTTATATTCACCATTACCAAAATACCCCACTTGTTTTCCACCCTTTAAGGTGATGGCCTTAACTTGCTCTCTTGGGTTTTTCTCGGTATTGCTTGGCGAGCCTCCTTGTTGTCTCTCAACCATCATGGTAGCTAATCGCTCAATCTGTACTTCTAATTTTTTAATGGATACCTCTTGGCTTTGAAACTGTAGCAGCAGTATTTTAAATGAATTTGGACATTAGATCCTCCAAATTGGACTTTTTCTCTTGTTGAGGTGAGTGGTGGTGCTCTAAAGCCAAGAGGCCCTCTTGATTAATCACTACTCCATGAAAAGTTCAGGTGGCTTCTCCATATAGGGTTATAAGAATAGGAGTACGGGTTAAAACCTGTTCTGTTAGCAATTGAAACAAAGTTAGCTTGTTCGAACACAAATGGATTACCCACTATGACAAGTTGCATTATCATGGCCTAATTATTCACATAAATCACAAGGATTAGAATTTGCAATATACTCCCATTGAATCTATTTTCTTACTAAGAGCAATAATTTAGGCATTTAGAGAAGTAAATGAATCTACTAAATAAATACCACTTTCTTTTTATACATTTCTCTCATTACCTCATTGATAGTTGTTAGTAGCCATCTCTTCCAATAAATTATACGCATCATTCGGAGTCTTCCTCATAATGGTACCAACTGTAGCTGCATCAATCATAGAACAATTAGAAGAGTTAATACTAGTATAAAAAGTTTGTACTTGAAGCCATACGGGTAAGCCATGGTGAGGACACTTTCTAAGAAGGTCTTTAAACCTCTCCCAAGCTTCATATAAAGACTCAACATCAAATTGAATAAAAGTGTTTATGTCATTCCTAAATCTAGCAATTTTTTAGGGTGGAAAGAATTTAGATAAAAATTTATGAGCCATATCATTCCATATACTAATTGATCCTATAGGAAGAGACAATAACCAACCTTTTGCTTTATCCCTAAGAGAAAATGGAAATAATCTAAGTCTAATAGCATCGGGACTAACACCATTAAATCTAAAAGTATCACAAATCTCAAGAAAATTAGCAATATACAAATAAAGATCATCGTTAGGTAATCCACCAAATTGCACACTAGTTTGGATCATTTGAATAATGGTCGGTTTGATCTCAAAATTGGTAACACCAACAATCGGCCTTCTAATACTTGAGGCTATTTCCACTAAGGATGGTGTGGCATACTCAATCGAGTTCTCATGTCTACTTGCTCCTCGTTTTCATCATCTGCCATAGTGCTCCTTTTCTACTCTCATAAACGTTCTCTAAATGTTCTTTCAATCTCGGGATCAAATGCTACAAGTTTGCCACTACTAGTGCGAGTTATGCACTAGCAAACCTACAACTCACAAGAATTGAAGAATGCAAAAGAAAAGGATGAATAAAAATTACAAATAAAAATATAAATAAATAAATAAATAAATAAAGCTAAATTACAATTCAATCTTAATTCAGTTATAAATCTCAATATGCAATTATAATTCCTCGAGCAACGGCATCAAAAATTTGTTACTACTTTTTTAACAAAATCGGATAAGCAATAAATCCAATCTAATCATGCAATAAAGGGTAAGAAAGTATTGTTCCCATGAGGAATTAAATTACACTACTAAAATTATCTAACTTATAATAAGTTAAATTAATCGAAACAATTAAAAGAATAAAAATTAAATTAAAACTCTATTCTAAATTTGCAGAATTGAAAATTACTAATAAGATGATATGAATGTAGATAGGGATAGATTCATTTAATTCTAATTTATGCTTTTAACTATATTAACTCAACTCATAAACCATCTTAAGGTCTATCTTAATATATGTGATGACGAAATTCCCCGAACATGTTAATAAGCTATCTCTAGTTAGATTAACCCTATTCTTCACCTAACAAATCATCCATATTTCTATGTGACTTAAATTAAGATCTTAATGCATTAGAATCAATGGAATCCTCTAATGTAAACTAAGTATGCCATCATGCACTTCTCTTTTCCATTATCGCACTATAACTAGTTGTCTTTTGATTAATAATAAACTAGCGATTTATATTATTATGATCTTAACACATACAATTCCCTCTCGAGCTCAAGTACACGTCATTAAATCAATAGGAGGTGATCACTCTCTTAAAGCATTAAATGCAGCAATATAAATCCATCATATATCAAGAATCAAGTTTTGAGTTCAGAAAAATAATTAATCATATAGAATACGAATTAAAATCATCCATCCATAACTTAACAGTTTATCTCTCCATAAAGGAATTTACTAGGTCTGAAAATAAAATATCACATCGATAATCCGTCAGAGTAAGAATTAAAGAAAATTCGATTACTTGTCTAATGAATCCGTATGCTTCTATAGTTTTTTTCTTCGACTGTCGTCTTTAATTTCCTTTTTTCTCTTGTCGTCAATCCCCCACTACATTATAAGTGCCAAGCCTTTTGTACAAAATTTGTTACTACCGTGCAAAGGTCTTTTTCTTTTTATAACTTTCCTCTTCTTGTTTTCATCCATCATGTAAGACGCCCTGTAAAATAGGATGAATGGCTTTTTATAGTGTCCAAGTCAAACACTTATTTTCTCTTCACTCATTAATCCTTACTTTTGATTTTTACTTTCATTTCTATCCTTGTTTTTGCCTTCTTTAGTCTTCTCTTAATTCTTTAAAGCTATAAATTTAAATTACATAGGAATTAATTTATATCAAATGAAACATAAATGACATGTATAATTAACTAACTCAAGCTCCAAGTTTACATGAAATATACGTATAAATTATACTTATCGGAGAGAGAGGGAGAGTGATAGAGGGAGGGAGAGAGGGAGAGTGATAGAGAGAGGGAGATAGAATAGAGAGATAGAGAGGGAGAACGAGGGGGAGAGGGAGAGAGAGAGAGAGTGAGAAAGAGATAGAGAGGGAGAGGGAGAGAGAACGTGAGAGAGAGAATGGGAGAAAGAGAAAGAGGCGAGAGGGAGAGAGGTAAAAGGAAGAGGTCGAGGGAGAGAGGAAGAGAGAGTGTGAGAGGGAGAGAGGGAGAGATTGAGAAGGAGAGAGGGAGATGGAGAGGGAGGAAGAGAGAGAGATAGAGAGAGAGAGAGAGAGGTAGAGAGAATGAGGGAAGGAGAGGGAGAGAGGGAAAGGGAGAAAAAGAGAAAGAGAGAAAAAATAAAGGGAGAGAGAGAGGGTAGGAATGTGAGAGAGAGAGAGAGGAAGAGGGAGATGGAGAGAGATGTAGAGAGAAAGACAAAGAGATAGTGGGAGAGAGAGGTAGGGGTGAGTAAACGGTTTTTCGATTCGGTTTTTAATTATTTTGGTTCAGTTTTTGGTTAACCAAATACAAAAAAATTACAATCGAATCGAACCAAATAACAATTCGGTAGAAAAATTTTGGTTTCAAATTATTTCGGTTTTTATTTTTGGTTTTTCGGTGTTAATTGAAATTATTAACATTGAAAGTTCAAGTTTACCATCCCACAACCTATAATATTTATAAATATTTTCAAACCATACATGAATTCTTTTTCGATGTGGGACGATTTTAAGTCTATTAGTTTTTGTTGGTGAAATGGGTTATTTATAAACCTTTCTAAGTCTCAAAAGTATGTGTTTTTTTGATGTGGGATAGTGAACTCACCCTTTGAGATTACCTCTATCCCACATTGCTTAGTTTAGCCTTTGGAGGGTGAGGGATAGGTTATAAATTAAGCTCGACTTCGGTGGTTTATTCTCTTCTACTTATGGCCGTGGGTTGTGATTTGTGTGGGCTTTATCCTTTAAAGTTCAAGTGAAAACCCAAAAGCCCAATTTCGGTTAAATTTTATTTTTAAGTTTATTTTAATTTATATAAAATATAAATAGGTGAGGTGTTCAATTTTTGATGGAAACCGGTTTAAATTTTTAAAAATCAAAACTCGAAATCGAAAAGTGATCAAATTTCGATTTGGTCTTTTTTTAATAAATTGAAATGAAAAACCAAACCAAATTAGGTATTTCGATTCGGTTGTAATTGGTTTTTGGTTAACCGAATCGTTTGCTCACCCCTAGAGAGAGGGAGAGAAAAAGAAAGAGAAAAAGAGGGAGAGCAAGAGGGGAGAGATAGAGAGAAGGTGTAGAAAGAGAGAGGGATAGAGGGAGAGAGGGAGAGAAAGAGAAAGGGAAGGAGAAAGAGAGAGAAAGGAAGAGAGAGAGAGGAGAGAGAGAGAGAGGAAGAGAGGGATGGTGAGAGAGAAGGGGAGAGATGAGGAGAGAGGGGGAGAGAATAGGATAGAGAAAGGGAGATAGAAGGTGAGAGAGAAAGGGTGAGAGAGAGAAAGAGGGAGATGGAAGGAGAGAGAGGGAGAAAGAGAGAGATAGAAGGAGAGAAAGAAAGGGAGAGAGCAAGAGAGGGGGAGAGAGAGAGGAAGAGGGAGAGAGAGAAGGGAGAAAGAGAGAGAGTGACAAAGGAAGGGAAAGAGTGAGAGAGATGAAAGGAGAGGGTGAGAAGGAGGAAGGGAGAGAGTGAGAGAGAGATGGAGGGAGAGAGGGAGGGAGGGAGATAGGCAGAGAGAGAGGGAGGGGCGAGAGAGTTAGAGAATGAGAGAGGAAGAGAGGGGAGAGAAAGAGGGAGAGAGAAGAAAAGTGAGGAAGAGGGAGAGAGAGGAAGGAAGGGAGAGGAAGAGGGAGAAAGGGAGAGAGAAAAAATAATGGATAGTGAGAGAAAGGAAGGGTAAGGGATAGAGTAAGAGAGAGGGAGTGAGGGAGAGAGGATGAGAGAGGGAGGGAGATAGAGAGGAGGAGAGAAAGAGGGAAAGAGAGAGAGAGTAGAAGAGAGATTGATAGATAGAGAGGGAGAGAGGGAGAGGGAGTGAGGGGGAGAAAGGGGTAGAGAAGGAGGTAAAAGGAGAAGGAAAAAGGGAGAAATAGGAAACAAGAGAGAGGGAGAGAGGGATAGGGAGGGAGATAGTGATTGAGAGCGATGGATAGGCAAAGAGAGGGATAGAAAGGGAGAGAGTTAGAGAGAGGGAGTGAGAAAGAGAGGGATAAAAAGAGGGTGGAAGGGTGAGGGAGAGAGAGAGGAGAGAGAAGAAAAGTGTGGGAGACAATAAAAAGAGAGGGAGGGGGAGAGGGGGAGGAGAGTAGAGAAAAAGGGGGAGAGAAAAAAGAGAAAGAGGGATAGGGGGAAAGAGGGATGGGAGAGAGAGAGAGAGAGAGGGGGAAAGAATGAGAGCAAAAGGGGATAGAGAGAGAGGGAGTAGGAGAGGGGAGAGTGAGGGATAAATGGTGAGAGAATGGGGGAGAGAACAAAAGAGTAAAGAGAAAGGGAGAAAGAGATAAAGAGAGAAAGAGAGAGCTCTCCCTCTCTCGTTTCTCTCCCAATCCCTCTTTCTCACTCTCCCTCCCTCTCCCATTTTCGCTCTCTCTCACTCTCGCCCTCTTCCCCCTCTCTCTTTCTCTTACTCTCCTCTCCTCTCTCTCCCTCTCTCTATATCTCTTTCTCCCTCTTTCTCGTCCCACTCTCTCCGTCTCCCTCTCCCTCCCACACTTTCTCCCTCTCTCTGCCTCTTTCACACCCTCTCTTTACCACTCTCTCTTTATCACCTCCTCTCCCTTGTCTTCCTATCCCTCCCTCTCTCTCCCTCTCTTTCTTTCCCTCTCCCTCCCTCTTCCTCTCCCTCTCTCTCCCTCTCCCTCTCTCTTTCCCTCTCCCCTCTCTCCCCATCTCCCTCTCTCATTATCTCCCCTTCTCTCCCTCTCCTCCTCTCCCTCTCGCTCCGTCTCTCTCCCTCTCCCTCCCTCACTTTCCCTCTCCCACTTCCTCTCTCTATCTCTCTCTCACTCTCCTTTTTCTCTCTACTCCCTCTCTAGTTCTTTCCCTCTCTCCCTCACTCTCTCCCTCTTTTCCCTCCGTCTCGCCAACTCTCTCCCTCCCTTACTTTCCCTCTCCCTTTATCTATAACTCTCTCTCCCTCTCTAGCTCTCTCCCAATCTCTCTCTTTCTCTTTAACTCTCTCTCCCTCTCTCTCTCTCCCTCTCCCTCCCACTCCCTCTCTATTTTCTATCTTTCTCTCTTTCTATCCCTTTACCTCTCTTTTTATTCCCTCCCTCCACCTTTACCTCTCCTCCCTCCCTCTCCCTCTCTCACTCTCTCATACTCTCTCCCTCTCCCTCTCCCTCTTTTACTCTCTCAATCTCCTTTTCTTTCCCTCCCTTCCTCCCCTCTCCCTTATTCTCTCCTTGCCTCCCTCCCTTTGCCTCTCTCTTTCTTTTCCTCTCTCCCTCTCTCTCTCCTTTTCTTTTTCTTTCCCTCTCTCTCATTCTCCCTCTCTCCCACCCACTCACTCGATCTCTCTCACTATACCTCCCCTCTCCCTCTCTCTCTCTCCCTCTTTCTCCCCCTCTCACTTTCCATCTCTCCACCTCTCTCCCCCTCATTTCCTATCTCTTTGTCCTTTTCTCTCTCTCTCTCCTTCTCTCTCACTCCCTCTCCCTTTTATTTTCTCTTCCCCGCTCTCTCCCTCTCCCTCTCTCCCACTCCCTCTTTCTCTTTATTTCTCTCCCTCTCTCTCCCCCTCCCTCTCTCTCCCTCTCTCCCTCTCTCTCACTCACTCCCTTTCACTCCCTCCCTCACCCTCTCTCTCACCCTTCTCTCTCCCTCTCCCATACTCTCTCTTTCTCTCCTTTTTTCTCTCTCCCTCTCGCTCTTTCTCTCTCTTCCTCTCTCTTTTTTCCCTCTTTCTCCCTATCCCACCCTCTCTCGACTCTCTCTCTTTCTCTCCTTTTCTTTTTCTCTCCCTCTTTTTCCTTCTTCCACTCTCTCTCTCCCTCCCTACCTCTCTCTCTCTCCCCTCTCCCTCTCTCTATTAATATCTCCCTCTACCTCTTGCTCTCCCCCTCTCTCCCATTCACTTCCTATCTCTCTCTCCCTTCCCTTCTCTCTCTCATCCCTCTCCCTCTCTTTTTCTTTTTCTCTCTCTCACTCTCCCTCCCTCTTCCCTCTCTCTCTCTCGCTCCCTCCCTCTCTCTCGTTTCCCTCTCTCTCACTCCCTCCCTCTCCCTCTCCCAATCTCTTCCACTCTTATCTCTCTCTTTCTCTCTCTTTCTCTCTTCCCTCTACCTTAATCTCTGCCTCTCTGTCTATCCCTCTCTCCCTCTCCATTTCTCTCTCCTTCTCTCTTCCTCTCTCTCCTTTCTCACTCTCTCCCTTTCCCATTTGCTCTTGCTCACTCTCTTTCTCTCCCTCTCTCCCTTTCTTTCCTTCTATCTCTCCTACCTATTCTCTCCCTTTCTCTCCTCTCTCCATCACTTTCAATCCCTCTCCCTCCATCTATTTCCCTCTCCCTCTCCCTCTCTTTCTTCTTTTTTTCTCTCTCCTTATCACTCTCCTTCTTTGCCTCCTCTCTTGCCACTCTTTGCCTTTCTATCCCTCTTCTATCTCTCTCCCTCTCTCTCCCTTTCACACCCTTTCTACCTTTCTCACCCTATCTCCCTCTCTCTATCTCCCTCTTTCTTCCTCTTTCCCATTCTCACCCTTTCCCTTTTTTTCTCTCTACCACTCTCCCTCTCTCTCCTCTCTCTCCCTCTTTGTCCCTTTACGTCTCCCACTCCCTCTTTCCCCCTCTCCATCTCTCTCCTTCTATCCCTCTTTCACTCCCTCCAACTCTCTCCCTCTCTCTCTCATACACTCTATCTCCCTCCCCCTCCCTCCCTCCCTTTCTCTCTCCCTCTCTCTCCCTCCCCTCTCTCTTCCTCGCTCTCCCTCTCCCCTCTATCCTTTTCCTTTCTTTTCTCCCCATCTGCCACTCTCTAGCCCTCTATCTCTCTCTCACTTTCCCTCTCTTTCACACTCCCTTTATCTCTCATTCTCTCTTTCTCTATCTATTTCACTCTCCCTCATTTTCTCTCCCTCTATCTCTCTATCGCTATCTCCCTCTCTCACTCTTTTCCTCTATCTCACTATCCCTTTCCCCTCTCTATCCCCCTCTTTCTATCTATCTCCCTCCCACTCTCTCTATCCCTCTCCCTCTCTACCTCTCTCGCCTCTCTCTTCCTCTCTCTATCTCTCCCGCCCCTACTCTTCGTTTCTCCTTCCCTCCTTCTCTCTCGCTCCTATTCTCTCCCTCTCTCTCTCCTTTTCTCTCTTTTTTGACTCACCCTCACCCTCTCCCCCTCTCTCACTCACCCTCTCTTTCTCTCTCACTCCTCTCTCCCTCGCTCTACCTCTCTCTATATCTCTCTCCTCGATCTCTCACCCTCTCCCTCCCTCCCTTTCCCCTCTCTTCTACTCTCTCCTCCCTCTCTCCCTCCCTCCCTCCCTCCCACTCCCTCTATCTCTCCCTCACTCTCTTCCTCTCTCCCTCCCTCGTCTTTCTTTCTTTTACTCTCTCTCCCTCTCTCTCTACCTCTCTCTCTCTCCCTTTCTCACTCTTCCACTCTCTTCCTCTCTTTATTTTTCCCTCTCCCTCTTTCTCTTCCTCTCCCTATCCGGCCCCCCTCTCTTTCTCTCTCCTTCCCTCCCTCTTCTCTCCCCCTCCGTCATTCCTACTCTCTCCCCTCCTACTCTTACCCCTCTATCTCTCCCTTTCCCTTCCCTCCCTCTTCTTCCTTTTCCTCTCTCTCTTACTCTCTCTATCTCATATCCTCTCGTCTCCCTCTCACTTGTTCCTCTCTCCCCTCCGTCCCTCCCTCTCTCCCCTTTGTCCCTCCCTCTCTCCCTCTCTCCCTTTCTCGCTATCTCTCCCTCCCTCCCACTCTCTCACTCCTTCTCCCACCCTCTCTCCTCCTTTACCTCCCTCCGTCTCTCCTTCTCTCTCTCTTCTCTCTATCTCTTTCTCTCTCTCTCCCTCTCCCTCTCTTTTTATCTCTCATTCTTTCTCCTTCTCTCTCATAATGCCTCACCCATACTCTCTTTTCCTCTCTACTTTTCTCTCTCCCTCTCCCACACTCTCTATTTCTCTCTCCCTCTCCTTCCCTCCCCCTCTCCCTCCCTCCCTCTCCCTCTCTCCGTCTCTCACTCTCTCATACTCTCTCCCTCTCCCTATCTCTCTATTACTCTCTCCATATCCTTTTCTTTCCCTCCCTCCCTCCCTCTCTCGCATTCTTTCCTTGCCTCCCTCCCTTTGCCTCTCTCTTTCTTTCCCTCTCTCCCTCTCTCTCTTTTTCTTTTTCTTTCCCTCTCTCCCACCCACTCCCTCAATCTCTCTCACTCTACCTCCCTCTCTACCCCCGTTCTTCTCTCTAACTCTCTCCCTCTCCCTCTCTCTCCCTCTTTCTCCCCCTCGTACTTCCCATCTCTCCACCTCTCTCCCTCCTCATTTCCTATCTATTGTCCTTTTCTATCTCTCTCTCCTTCTCTTTTTAACTCCCTTTCCCCTTTATTTTCTCTCCCCCTCTCTCTCCCTCTCCCTCTCTCTCACTCCCTCTTTCTCTTTATTTCTCTCCCTCTCTCTCCCCCTCCCTCTCTCTCCCTCTCTCCCTCTCTCTCACTCACTCCCTTTCACTCCCTCCCTCACCCTTACCCTCACCCTCTCTCTCGCCCTTCTCTCTCCTTCTCTCATGCTATCTCTCTCTCTCCCTCTCTCTTCCTCTCCCCTTTTCTCTCTTCCTCTCTCTTTTCTCCCTCTCTCTCCCTCTCCCACTCTTTATGACTCTCTCTCTTTCTCTCCTTTTCTTTTTCTCTCCCCTTTTTGCTTCTTCCACTCTCTCCCTCCCTCCTCTCTCTCTCCCCCTCTCCCTCTCTCTTAATATCTCCCTCTACCTCTTGCTCTCCCCCTCTCTCCCGTTTACTTCCTATCTCCTCTCCCTCCCTTCTCTCTCTCTATCCTTCTCCCTCTCCCTTTCTTTTTCTCTCCCTCACTCCTCTTCCCTCTCTCTCTCTTGCTCCCTCCCTCTCTCTTTCCCTCTCTCTCGCTCCCTCCCTCTCTCTCTCCCACTCTTATCTCTCTCTTTCTCTCTCTTTTCTCTCTTCCTCTCTACCTTTCTCTCTGCCTCTCTCTCCCTCTCTCTCCCTTTCACACCCTTTCTACCTTTCTCACCCTATCTCCTTCTCTCCATCTCTCTTTCTCCCTCTTTCCCATTCTCACCCTCTCCCTTTTTTTCTCTCTACCACTTTCCCTCTCTCCCTCTCTCTCCCTCTTTGTCCCTTTACCTCTCTCACTCCCTCTTTCCCTCTCTTTCCCCCTCTCCATCTCTCTCCTTCTATAACTCTTTCACTCCCTCCAACTCTCTACCTCTCTCTCACACACTCTATCTCCCTCTCCCTCCCTCTATCCCTTTCTCTCTTCCTCTCTCTCCCTCCCCCTCTCTCTTCCTCACTCTCCCTCTCCCCTCTATCCTTTTCCTTTCTTTTCTCCCCATCCGCCACTCTCTAGCCCTCTCGTCTCTCTCTCACTTTCCCTCTCTTTCGTACTCCCTCTATCTCTCATTCTCTCTTTCTCTATCTATTTCACTCTCCCTCATTCTCTCTCCCTCTATCTCTCTACCTCTATCTCCCTCTCTCTATCTCTCTCTCTCGCTCTCTTCGTCCGTCTCATTATCTCTTTCCTCTCTCTATCCCCCTCTTATTATCTATCTCCCTCCCACTCTCTCTATCCCTCTCTCTCTCTCCCTCTCTACATCTATCGTCTCTCTCTCCCTCTCTCTATCTCTCCCTGCCCCCATTCTTTGTTTCTCCCTCCCTCCCTCTCTACATCTATCGTCTCTCTCTCCCTCTCTCTATCTCTCCCGCCCCCACTCTTCGTTTCTCCCTCCCTCCTTCTCTCTCCCTCCCACTCTCTCCCCTCTCTACATCTATCGTCTCTCTCTCCCTCTCTCTATCTCTCCTTCCCCCACTCTTCGTTTCTTCCTCCCTCCTCTCTCCCTCCCACTCTCTCCCTCTCTCTCTCCCTTTCTCCATTTTTTCACTCACCCTCACCCTCTCTCCTCCTCTCTCACTCACCCTCTCTCTCTCTCTCTCTCACTCTTACTCTCTCCCTCTATCTACCTCTATCTATCTCTCTCTCACTCCTACTCTCTCCCTCGCTCTATCTCTCGCTCCTCTATCTCTCTCCCTCTCCCTCCCTCCCTCTCCCCCTCTCTTTTACTCTCTCCCTCATCCTCTCCCTCTCTCCCTCCCTCCCACTCCCTCTATCTCTCCCTCACTCTCCTCTTCTCTCCCTCCCCGTCTTTCTTTCTTTTACTCTCTCCCCCTCACTCTCTGTCTCTCTCTCTACCTCTCTCTCTCCCTTTCTCACTCTCCCACTCTTTTCCTCTCTTTATATATCCTTCTCCCTCTCTCTCTTCCTCTCCCTCTCCCTCTCTCCCTCTCTATCCCCTCTCTCTTTCTCTCTCCTTCCTCCTTCTTTCCCTCCCCTTTCTCTCCCCCTTTGTCACTCTCACTCTCTCCCCTCCTACTCTTACCCCCTCTATCTCTCCCTTTCCCTCTCTCCCTCTTCTTCCTTTCCCTCTCTCTTACTCTCTCTATCTCACATCCTCTCGTCTCCCTCTCACTCTTCCTCTCTCCCCCTCCGTCCCTTCCTCTCTCCCCTCGTCGCTCCTTCTCTCCCTCTCTCCTTTTCTCTCCCTCCCTCCCACTCTCTCACTCCTTCTCCCACCCTCTCTCCTCCTTTCCCTCCCTCCCTCTCTTCTTCTCTCTCTTCTCTCTATCCTTTTCTCTCTCTCCCTTCTCTCTTTTTTTATCTCTCATTCTTTCTCCTTCTCTCTCATAGTCCCTCACCCATACTCTCTTTTCCTTTCTACTTTTCTCTCTCTTCGTCTCTCACACTCTCTTTTTCTCTCTCCCTCTCCTTCCCTTTCCCTCTCTCCCACTCTCTCCCTCCTCCCTCCTCTATCTCTTCCAATCTACCTCTCCCTCCCCTTCTCCCTCCCTCCCTCTCCCCCTCTCCGATCGTCTCTCTCCTCTATCTCTCTTTATCACTTGCTCATCTCCCTCTCTCTCCCCTTCTCTTCCTCTCTCACTCTCTCACTTTTCCCCCTCTCCCTTTATTTCTCTCTTTTGCTCTCTCCATCTCTCCCTCCCTCTCCCTCTCCCTCTCTCCCCTACTCTCTCCTTTATATTTCTCTCTCACGTTCCATCTCCTCTTCTCTCCCTCCCTCTCTCTCCATCCCTCTATTTCCCTCTCTCTCTTTCCCTCTCTTTGTCTCTCTCCCACCCTCTCTCTCTCTTTCTCTATCTCTCTTTTAATCTCTCTTATGCTCTCTATATCTCTAGCTCTTTCTTCCTCTCCCTCCCTTTCCCTATCTCCCTCTCTCTTCCCCTCTCTCTTTCTCTCTCCCTCCCTCTCACTCTCTCTCCCTCTTTATGTCTCCCTCTCTCGGACACCCTCTCTCTCCTTCTCTCTCTTCTCTTTCCCTCACTCCCTTCCCCCTCCCTTCCCCTCCCTCTTTCCCCCTCTCTCCCTCTCACTTTCTCTCCCTCTTTACCTCTCTCTCTCTCCCTCCTCTCTACCTCCCTTTCTATTTCTCTCTCCCTTTCTCCTACTCTCTCTCTCTCTCTCTCTCCCTCCCTCGAGCTCTATCCTTCTCCCTCTATCCCTCTCTCCCTCCCCTTCCCTCTCCCTCCCTCTCTCCCTCTCACTTTCTCTTCCTCTCTCTCTCTCCCTCCACTCTCTCTCTTACTCTAATTTTTCTCTTTCTCTCTCTTCCTCCCTCTTTCTCGCCTCTCTCACTTTCTTACTCTTTTTTCTCTTTCCCTCTCTCCCACTCTAACCTTCTCTCTACCACTCTCATTCCCCTTCCCTCTCTCTCCCACTCTCTCCCCCTCTCTTTCACTCATACTCTCCCTCTCTCTCTCTCTCCCTTCTCTCTTCTTCCCTCTCACTCTCTCCCTCTCCCTCTTCCTCCCTCTCTCTTTCTCTATTCCACCCTCTCTCTTTCTCTCTCTCCCTCTCTCTTTTCTCTCTCTTACTATTCTCCATACTCTCCCTCTCTTTCCCTTTTATTTTCCATTTTTTCCATCTTTCCCTCCCTCTCTCTCTCTCTCTCTTCTATCCTCTCTTCTATCTCTCTCTTCCACCTTTCCTCTCGCTTCTTATCTCTCTCTCCCTTACTCTCGCTCTTTTTGTATCCCACTCTCTCTCCTTCCCTTTCATACCCTTAATCTCTCTCCCTCTATCCATCACTCTCTCTCCTTCTCTCACCTTCCGTCTCTCTCCCTCTCTCTCTCCCTTTCTCTCCTTCTCTCTTTCCCACTCTCCTAACCTCTCACTTCCTCCCCCTCTCTCTCCCTTCTCTCTTTCTCTCTTTCCCGGCCTCTTAACATCTCGCCCCTCTTCCTCTCTCTCCCACTCTCTCCCCCTCTCTCCCTCTCTCTTCCTCTCTCTCCCCTCTATCTTCCTCTCTCTACCTTCCCCTCTCTCCCTCTTTTCTTCCTCTCTCTTTCTCTCTCCCCCTCATGTTCTCTCTCCCTCTCTCCTCCTATCTCTTTGCCTCTTCCCCGTCACTCGATTATTCTATAGACTCTCCCTCTCTCTCTCTCTTCTCTTTCCCTCTTTTTCTAGCTTTCCTTCCCTCCCTCCCATTCCCTCTCTATCCTTGTCTCTCTCTCCCTCTCTCAACCTCTTTCTCACTCCCCGCTCTCTCCGTCCGCCACTCTTTCACCCCTCCCTCTCTTACCCCTAACCTCTTGACCTCTATCTCTTCCCCTCTCCCTCTATCCCCTTTACTCTCTCTCCTTCTCTTTCCTCTACTCCTCTCTCTCCCCCTCTCCGGCCCACTCTCTCCCCCTCTCACAGTCTCTCTCTCCAGCCCTCCCTCTTTCTCCCCCTCTCCCTCTCTCTCCCCCTCTCTTTCTCTCTCTCCCTCGCTCTTTCTCTCTCTCTCTCTCTCTCCCTACTCTCTTTTCCTCTCTTTCCTTTCTCTTCCCCTCTCTCTCCCTTGTTAACACCCAAATTTGGGTCAAAAAAGAGAAGAAAAAAGAAGTAAAAAAATATATATAGGGGTGCAATTGAAGAAGAGAAGAGAAGAGAAGTAAAATAAAGTTGGTTTTTAAAATGAGGGACTAAAATAGATTTTTGCCAAAAAAACCCTAAAAAGCTAGTAGAAAAGCCCTCTTTTCTCCTCCAAAAACATCGCCTATCGTTCACCCCGCAAAAAGGAACCGTAGTCGCCGACCCTCTTGCATCGACACCGGCAGCCACCTCATGCACATAGCCATCTCCCCACGCTAGCAACCACCCCTTCCACAACAACTCTCCTTCCATGCCACCATCCCCATCGACTTCTCCCACTAGCACTCATACGAGGCTTGTTGCACCTCCACAAGCCGGTAGCCCCCATGTCGGACGTGTAGTGCCGGCCCATACACCGGCCTATCGCCGGTGCTTCGCCCCAACAACAACGAGTAGTGTGTCGGCATCGGCGTTAGCGAAGCACGCCGACGAGCATGCCAACAAGCATGCTAGCGCCAGGCAAGACACTAGCAAGCATGCTTAGAGCCAACGCCAGCTCTAGCGACGGCCATTACCCACGACGAGCCTTCCCATGCTTTGCCAACAAACACCTTTCTTCCCTGGTTCACTAAGTATTAGTCTCCATCGGGGTCGAAATGATCAAACCTAACCTCGAGTCATCAAGCAAATCAGCTTGCCTCTTTTTCTTCTTTAGAGTAATGTTTTTCTACTTTTTGCTTTATTTTATTTTTATTTTTAACATGTATTAAATTTTCTTGATGTTGATATGTGTCATGTAATTAATTGAGTGAATGTGATATAATTAATTTCATCTCGTTTGTTTATGTGTAATTTGTTAGAATTACGATAATGTGCATTGTTGATTTTATGGTATGATGCATCGGTTTGAGCGTTTGAATATTTGTTGTTCGACATGTATATTTTAAGGGAGTGTCTCTTATGGTGATTTTATAAAAAAACATGCATGTCGAACCAAGCAAGTTTGAAATGTTGCCATGTAACTCCATTTTTATTAAGCATGCTAAAGTAATTAATTTCATCAATTTGTGTATCTTCTTCGATTCTGGTCCTATTGTCAGTTCTCATTAATTTGTTCCTAGGTGTGCTCGTTTCGTTTGCCAATTTTAGCATATTTTAGCCAAAGCCATCACTTTTCATTTTTCGTTGCCAATTTTGCCTAAAGTCGTAGCTTTCGTTTTTCGTTGTCGATTTTAGCCAAAGCCGTGGCTTTCGTTTTTCGTTGCTTATTTTTACCTCTTTTTGTCTAGGTTGTCGATTTCGCATATTTTTGCCTAAGTTGTCGATTTTTGCTTGTTTTTTCCTAAGTTGTCGATTTTAGCCTATTCTTGCCTATTTCCGCCCAATTTGTCGATTTTTGCTAGTTTTTGCCTAAGTTGCCATTTTTGCCTTTTTTTTTTATCTAAATTGTCAATTTTTGCTTGTTTTTGCATAAGTTGCCAATTTTAGCCTCTTTTTGCCTAGGTTGCCGATTTTTGCCTATTTTTGCTTAAGTTATCGATTTTTGCCTCGTTTTTACTTAAGTTGTCAACTTTTACTTGTTTTATTTTATTTTATTTGTTTTTCCATCATTTCTAGCCATCCATTATAGAGTGAGGATGAGATCTCCGACCGACCGAGTCCCGAATCACTCGACTAGGGGCATTTTCATAAAAAAATAGAAATTGAACCAATGTTATATATGATATAGCTTGCCTTAAACAAGACGGGATAGGGTGACTTTTGATCTTCCTTACACATAATAAACCCCTCACATGAAACTCTAAATAGACCAGTCATGAGATTTCCTAATAACCATAATACTAGATGGGGACTCCGATCATCCGCCCTACATTTTATCTCATCGACCGACATCGCCCTGCGACGAATGGCGACTCCACTCGGGGACATACTTAAGGTTAGGCTTTACATGCAATTTTGAGTTTGATTTCGATTATGTGGCCTCTTCTCTTTTGCCTAATTAGCCTATTTACGTAATTTGCCTATTGTGTTTAAATTCTTGCCTTTTGTTTTGTTGTTCGCCTTGAATTTTTCATCTTATTTTATTTATATATCTAATTATTTGATCATTTTTCTTGATTCCTACTCATCTTTTCCTTTTTCTCGCCTTTTTTTTTATTTTTATGTTTCTTTTTCCGTTTGTATCCTTATTGTATTTTTATTTTTAATGGTGATCTGGATATGGAATAATGCCTATGCACACACCACATTGCATATCTTTATGACATTTGCATTTGCCTTAGGATCTAAGGAGGAATTACTCGGTGCCCCGATGGGTTTTGCCCTAGGTAACACTCACGAAACCTCAACTCTTTTGGAAAGCCGCCAATGTCACGATAGGTATTCAATGGTCTCCATGATTACTAGCTTCGCACTTGGTCGGCCTCGGTTTTGCCAAGCCAAAAGGGACCCTTTGAGACTTAGATAAATCCTACCCAATCATGTAATGGCTAGAACCGGACCCTAGGACCACATTTCCCGTATAAATTCACTAGGTAAGCCAAATATGTCGCAACCTTGACCAAGCAATCTGGTCGTGTTGTTTTAGGATGGGTGACAAAAGAACTCGGATCCAAACTCACTTAGTGGCCGAATTCAAAAAAACTTCTAAGGCTTTGCAAAAAACGAGAGGGAGATTGCCTAGGACTCGGAATTTCGGAGGAACCATAAGGAGATCACACACTTCTAGTTAGTGATCAATGACACGCAAAAGCCGCTTGATTGTTGGAAGATGTCGAGCCCTAATGACTAGTACAAGTTTCAAGCTAACTATAGGAATCTCACGAGTGTTACTAGAGATGCGGTTCGAAGCCCGCTCTCGAGGCCTTGGCCCATCTATGGGACCCTTCATATAAATGTTTCACTATAGGGGGACTAGACGTGACCCCAACCTTGGAGGAGTATCATCAACTTCTAAACATGTCGAACATGTTACATCGAGTATATCTATATCAAGAAGATCAAATATTAAGAAAAAGGTAGAGGATTGGCTAGACATAAGCATGATTCATGGTAAAGCTAGAGGGAATGTCGATGAATGGCACATTGAGAGTCGGTTGGATGTGTTCAAATAAAAGCCGAAGGACCCAAGAGCTACCTCGAAACGGCTCAAGATTCTAGCACTTATGATCTCCGGGTTGGTGCTTTTTCCCTCAATAGCTGGTTTAATCGGCTTAGATGCGACCAACGTCTTCATCAAGGTGGAGAAACACTCCATAAATCATATCGCTGCCATTCTAGTCGAAACCTTCTCCTCATTGAGTCACTGTAGGAGGTTTGGGAAAGGGAGTATGAAATGTTGTGTTCGGGTGTTTTTTGTATGGGTAATTAACCATTTCGAAACCTATAAATTGGTTTTCAAGACATCGTTGGTGGACCGATCAAGAACCATTGAAAGAGTTCTTGGGCGACAAATGGAAAATCAAGTTTGAACGAGAGTGGTTTTCATCATTTTTTAGCTTGTCGATCGAGGCCTTTCCGTGGAAGATGGTTTGGATTAATCGAAGGGCATACATAGCTTACTATGGAGCATGACCTTGGGTTCCTCTAATAGGAGCAACTCGGGTATACTTGTTATGCTCCCTCTATGGTATTGAGGCAATTAGGCTATAAACAGGCTATCCCTAGAACCATGGACCTAAATGGGATTGAAGGAAAACTTAAGAAAGATGCCACTCCCGAGTTCCTCGAACGGGTTCTATAGGATTGGTTAACTCCGAGAGTAGTGGGAGGAGGAACAGTTGATCATGAATTAGATACCCCACATGGCAACCAAATAGGGTGAAAGACTACAAACAATTAGCCGACTCGACCAAGTCGTGGGAAATGGATGTCCAAACCAGCCTATCGAGGGGAATGAGCTGGTAACACCATAAGATCCGAGTGTTGTGCCTAGCTAGTCTAAAGGGAAGAAAATGAGAATGGAGGACTTCATAAAATTAGTCCCTACTAACCATCGGGACCTCACCAAAGAAATCGAGAGGATCGAGGATGAGAATCGAAACTAGCATGTGATCCGGCTAAGGAAAAAAAGATGAGAGGGAAAGATAAAGAAAAGATACTAGACTTGGAGTAAGATCTAGAGGCTTGGCAAAGTATAGCCGTCGAAGAGGAATACTAGAAATCAAACTATCATTAGGCTCAAGCAAAACTAGAGGCCAAATATGCCGAGATGGATAGGTTACAATGACAAGATAGGTGAGTAGAGCGAGGAGTTGAGAAATTTGGGGTCGAAATATCGAGGGTTAGAGAAGGTCATGAGAAGTGGCAACTCGTCTCTATACACTAAATGTAGCCATCGATAGGTTCCATTGGAGCAAGTAGGAGAGGCACAAAGTCGGATCACAACACTCAAAAAGGAGAATCGACATCCGGAGAAAGAGTTAATTAGGTTGTCCTCGTATTAGGCTACCATACACAACCACTTAGCTCGGGTCGATACTCGAATGAGGCAAAAGCTTAGTTGTGCTAGACGATCAAGGAAAGGAAGTCTCCAAGGAAGCTATAGCACTTCAAGAGCTACATTTAGCCATCAATGAGCATAGGGTGAAAAATCATAATGAAGCGAGTGGCCGAATACATAAGGAGATGTGACTATTTGTCGTTTGAAATCGCTAGAAGAGGAAAGGTCTTTGGACTATGAGCGAACTATCGATTGAATCGCTTTTCTTATTTTATTTCATTTCTTATTGTATGAGTTTTCTTCCATTCATTATGTAAAAGAAAGATGTCTTATGAACTAATAGGAGCCCTCATACTCCTCATTTTGAATAATAAAAGTGTTGACATCTTTCTTTAAATTTACGATAACTCATTTGTAATGGAAACTCCGAGCCTCACAATTTCGGTTAAGATAATATGATGGCTTTAAATAAGAAGTGACTTTGAGGGTTGACTTTTACCGGCACCAAGGCCATCAAGTTACTTATTGTCATTCTTCAAAACAAAATGGCACCACAATCGAAGGGAAAGATTTGTTAGATGTCATTAGGATTTGAATCTAACTAACGATCGGCGTTGCCACTTGTTGAAGCGAGTCCTCTTTTCGAAATTCCTAAAAGTTACCGATGAATCCGAATTCATCTTTAAACTTGAAAGGGCCAAGCAATCAATGCCACCATCTATCAAGACATGTTCCATTTTTGTAATCCTAAAAAGCTACCGATGAATCCGAATTCATCCTTAAACTTAAGAGGATTGAAGAATCAACGATCGAGTTCTTTTGTCATCCCCCATAGATGGCTATTGCATATCCGAGTCTCGAGTGTCATTTTATTTTTTTCTTTAACCTATTATTTTTATCTAGTATTTGTTGTCTTTTGCTTGAACGAAATATAGATCGATCTTCCAAAACTACACTTCCTTCGTGCATTCACCACACTAGGGCGAGAACAAGGATGAAGAACAAAGAAAGAGCTTTAGTCGAACAAAATCACCGGCGAGAGGTGTAAATGATGAAGGAAGAGATTGTTAGGCTTACTCGCTTCGGTGGAAGAAAGTCAGCAAAATTGCATGATATCGAAGTTATCGTCCGAAGAGAAGTCGGCCGACCATTGGCATCCCCGAAGTGTTCACTACCATGGCACCATCAATCACTCGAGTGCTTCAACACCATCATTTTGCATGCCCCATGCGGAGCCTACCGGTACTACTAACCATGCCGATCATCGGATGCCGGGAGGGGCATATGATTTCGCTTCTCACCCTACGAGACCTACCTTAGTGTTACCTCAAGCTAGCCAAGCATCGATGACAACCACTCCCGATTTCATTGCTAAAGAATTAGCCAAGGAGAAGATAGCCTTAGGATTCAAGGTAGAGAAGCTCATAGCAATTGAGGAGCGTTTATGAGTTATTGAAGGTGCGGACATATACGATCCACTCCTTAACATCGATAAGTGTGTAATGCCGAATGTGATGATTCCTAAGAAGTTCAAGGTGCCCGAGTTTACCAAGTACACCGAGACTTAATGCCCTAGAACCCGAGTTAAGGATTTATTTGAATAAAATGGTTGAGTCGGCATATGATGAAAAACTGTCGATCCACTTCTTTATCGAGAGCCTCGATGGATCCGCCTTTAACCGGTTTATTGACCTAGATCGGACCAAGATCCAAACATGGAAGGATTTAGTGGATGTGTTTATGAGGCAATACAAGTTCAACATAGAGAGAACACCCGATAGATCAAGCTTACGAGCTATGGAAAAAGGCTCAAAGGAATCGGTCGGGGAGTATGCTTAAAGATGGAGAGAAATAGCCTCTCGCATTTGTCCGTCCCTTCGGAAAGAGAGTTTGTTACCCTCTTTGTTAACACTTTCAAGGCTCCATACTATGATTATTTATTGAGTAACGAGTCGAATAATTTTGTTGAAATAGTATCTATACCCGATCAAATCGAACAAGCTATCAAGTTAGGAAGGATAGTCGACCCTTCGTAATCTGGACATAAGAAAAGTAACTTTGGCGGGAGGAGAGACTCGGAGGTGCATTAGATTAGGGAGTCTTTCAGCAATAAAGGGAGATGGAACAACTCATGGGAGAATGACAACCAATACACTCCCCATAATATAGCCAACATAAACGTCCAATTTGGAATCCCCGTAAACACCTTTTCAACTAATGTGGTCGGACCGATAGCTCAAACACTAACCTTTCTACCATATCAAATGCCACACAACCCTTACCAAACCGCCCAAACACACGCCCGATCCCAACGATCACCTCAAACCCACTATCGAACCCACGACCATTCATAAATTAGCCAAGACTCCTTAATAAAAACTTCCCAAGAAACACTACCGGAGGTCAATTTAACGACATATTGCCACCTCTTACCATATCCCTCGGTGATCTTTTCAAGCACTTCGTAACTATTGATCGGATAGCTCATGTGACACTTCCACCACTTCAACCGCCATTCTCTTATTGGTATAAGCCAAATGAAGTCCGTGACTATCATAGTGGTGCTAATGGTCATAATATTGAAAATTATGTGAGCTTTAAGAAGAAGGTATAAAGTTTGATCAATTAGGGTTTGATAGCATTCGAGGATTCCCCGAATACCCCAAGTACCAATTCCAACCCTCTCCTAAATCATGCCACCGGATGGGTAAACATGCTATCGATAGGAGATATGAAGGGTGATAAAAGAATATCAACTTTGAGGATGTCCATGTCAAGCTTGTTCGAAATATTGAAGGCTAATGATTTTCACAAGAAGCTTGTGGATCCTCAAACCGCCACCTATATCGAGCAATTCTACAAGTTCCATGAAATAAGGGGTATGATATTGATGATTACCGTGAGTTTCATCAAGCATTTGAAATCATATTGGCCTTGGGGACCTTAAGAATAGAGAAGGGAGAGAAAAGGCCTATGGTGAACACTCTAACCTCGATTCCGAAAATAAGGATTCGAGTTAGTCGGATACGAGATAAACGGGACCGATCCTATGAAGCCGATCTTGAAGGCTCCGGCTCCTAAGATTGTCGACTATCAAACCGCCCCTTATAATTATGGTCATTCTCCTCTAGTCGGTGGATCAAGTATTGGGATGAAGATCTTTGTTAATGAGATAGTTGACATAGGAGGAGTTACACACTTACGGAGATGCTTTACCCTAGAAAAGTTGAGGGAATCGAAGGGTAAAGGAGTAGAGATCGCTCCTCAAAATGCCATTATAAGCAAGCTTGTGAACGAAGAGGAAGCGATGGAGTTTTTGAAACTAATGAAGTATAGTGAGTAAATAAAACCCCGCTCGTATCTCTCTATTGGCTTTCACACTCGGCTCATAGCCTTATCATAAGGCACTTCAAAAGTTTCGAATGAGGCATATGTGCCACAGGATATCACCTTCAAGTCAATAAAGCATCTAATGGGTAGATATAAGCTACCAACTATCCGTACTTCATCGAAGATGAGTTAGGACTCGAGGGCACCTGGACACAATAAGGCCTTTTACATTACCGTTAATTACAAGGACTATACGATAGCGAAGGTGCTTATTGACAATGGATTTGCACTCAATGTGCTGCCCAAATGTGTGTTAGATGACCTACCAATTGATCCTTCTCACATGAGGCCAAGTAAGATGATGGAACAAGCATATGATGATACACCTCGACGGGGCATCGGTGCTATAGATGTGGATCTTGGCATCGAGCCTCACCGGCTCTAGACTACCATACAAGTAATCGATATCCAACCTACCTATAGCATGCTACTAGGAAGGCCTTGGATTCATTCTACTGGTGCAATTACGTCTTCACTACACCAACGATTGAAATACATAGCCGGTGGGAGGCTAGTTACCGTAAAGGCCGAGAAAGCAATGGTAGTAGTTCGAATGTATCGATCCCATATATTGAGATCGAGGGGGCAAGTGATGGGAATTTATATGCTTTTGAGGTGGTCAATACAGAGTTGATCCCGAAGAATTCACGGATAAGAAAGCCTAAACTATCAAAAGTCGTGAAAAATGTCAGCCAAGTGCATGATAAAGTGTGGGACACATCCATTTGAGGTGAGTGATGACCCATCAAGGGCGAAGATCCATATAAAGCTAAGATACAAATACCACCCTTCGCGTTAGGTTTCAAGCCATCTAGGAAGGACTACTAGAGGATGGTAGAACAAAAACAAGAAAAGAAAATGACTCGTATTGAGGGGCATGATCCAAACAATGAAAGAATTGACATTCCTTATATCCGTGTCACATTTTCAAAGCCTTTATATATAGCTCATGTGAATGATGAGAATCCGAGTCCGGATCAGTTATTCCAAGATATGGTAGTGAACACTATAGGGGTTGAAGAAATTGATGATGGAGGTCAATCAATCCGACCAATGCCAACCTTAGCTAGTGCAAGTACAATTATCCCGCCCGGCTCACGGTTAATACATTGGGAGACACCTTTGATCTAGATCAACTCATACGCAAGTTCATCTAGGAAGAAAGTTGCACAATTGGTTTGATGAAGAAGCACCTTCGATCTTTAAGACTAAGTAATTTTCTTATCATTTTTGTTTTTTATTCTTTAAACATTATAGTATACTAAATGTATACTACTTGATGTTATTTTTCATAAAAACATTAATTATTGGATTGCGTAAAATTTGTTTAAGTTTTAGCCTTTTCCTTCTTCTATTCTTTTTTATTTTCACTTTGATTCATTTCAAGGACAATCAATATGATCACTTCTTAAAAAACCAAAACAATTCTCCTAAAAATATATGGCCTAATTTTGATGAAACCTTAATTACAATGGACAAAAAAAATGGGATGACAATGATATTCGAGAATTCACTAAGCTAGTTAAGCAATCAAAATGGTCCCTTCAGTCGCACGAATAGGATTTAGAGGTAATAAATGTAGGGACCAAGGAGAATAGGAGGGAGCTAAAGATAGGCACCCTAATAGAGAGTATAGAAAAAAGAGATTGATGGCACTCGCTAGGAGAGTATGCGAGATGTATTTGTATGGTCGTATGCTAATATGCCGAGTTTAGACACCGACATAGTGGAACACGGACTACTCGTTGAACCTAGAGAGCAAGCGAGTGAAACAAAAGTTGAGATGAACAAGGCTAGATATTCTACCGAAAGTCAAAGATGAGATAAAGAAGCGGTCGGATCGTTGGATTTTTAGAAGTGGTTGAGTACCCTCAATGGGTGTCAAACATTGTCGTCATGGGGAAGAAAGATGGTCAAATTGAAGTGTGTGTGGACTTTTATGATTTGAATAGAGCCGGTCCGAAGGATGATTTCTCACTCCCCCATATTGATGTCTTAGTGTACAACGCATCAAGGAATGCAACTATTCATTCATGGATGGTTTTTTAGGATATAACCGGATCAAAATAGCCATAAAGGACAAGGAGAAGATACTTTTATCATACCTTAGGGGACCTTCTACTATAAGGTTATGCCTTTTGGTCCGAAGAATGCAGGAGCTATCTATCAAAGGGCCATGGTCACACTCTTCTATGACATGATGCACAAAGACATCAAAGTGTATCTAGATGATATGATTGCAAAGTCAAAGGAAGGCGAAGATCATACTCCGACATTAAGGAAGCTCGTTGAGAAAATGAGAAGGTACGGATTAAAGTTGAATCTCACAAAGTGCATATTTGGTGTAAAGTCGAGAAACCTACTAGGGTTTGTGGTACGCAACGAGAGGAATTGAAGTTAATATAGATAAGGTTAAGGCAATCCAAAGCATGCTCGCACCTTCATCCGAGAAAGAGATTAAAAGTGTTTTGGGTCGTTTGAACTACATAGCTCGGTTCATATCTCCGTTGTCCACGACATGTGAACCAATATTTTGATTATTATGATAGAAGAATCCTGTGGTATGGGACCAAGATTGTCGACTAGCCTTTGATAAAATCAAGCGATACTGCAGAATCCACCGTTGTTGGTACCACTAGTTCTTGAGAGGCCTCCGATACCGTACTTAATCGTGACGAGAGGTGGTCGTGGGTTGTGTCCTAGGCCGGTGTGATGAATCAAGAAGGAAAGAGCAGTGCTATCTACTACTTGAATAAAACGTTCACTAATTATGAGTCCCGGTATAGTGTGCTCGAGAAGATATGTTGTGGCCTAGTATGGTGTGCAAGAAGGCTTAGACGAGTACATGCTTTATTATACCATATGATTGATTTCAAAGATAGATCCACTCAAGTACATTTTTGAAAAGCCATACTTATCTAGCCGTATTGCACGATGGCATGTTATGTTGTTTAAGTATGAAATTATGTATATGATGAGAAAGGGAGTAAAAGGAAGTGTCATAGCCGATCAACTGGCGTACGAGTGTAACCGATGACTATGAACCTTTGAAAGTTATCTTTCCATATGAGTCAATTATTGCCATAAATGAAGAATCTAAGTCCGGAACTAGCAAATGGACCATGTATTTCGACGGGGCAATCAATGTGAATGGAAACGATGTTGGATCATCTCACCGGATGGAAAGTAGTTCCCATGGCCGTGAAATTACAATTTGAAAGCACAAACAACATAGTAAAATATGAGGCATGCGTGCATAGGTTAAAAGTAGCCTTAGAAACACGAGATCCAAAGGTTAGATATGTATGGTGATTCATTAGTGATAATCTATCAAGTCAAAGGAGAATACCGGACAAAAGATGAAAAGTTGAAGTCGTATCGGAGTACTTAACAAAGCTAGCCGATTGTTTTGATGAGATAGAGTTCACTCATTTAGGTCGAGACAAGAACCACTTCGTCGATACCTTGGCAACACTAGCCGCAATGACGAAGATAGCACATGGTATAAAGGTTTACCCCATATGCATTGAACTCGAAATGCCTTGACCCACTCGTGTTGTCCGATCGAGGTTAAGCTCGATGAAAAGCCATGGTATGAAGATATCAAACAATTCATAAAATGTCAAGAATACCCATCATATGCTTCAAAGACTGATAGGAAGACACTTTGGAGATTATCAATGGATTTTTACTTAGACGGTGAGGTGTTATAGAAAAGAAGTTTTGATGGAACTTTACTATGGTGTTTAGACTCCGTCGAAACTAAGAAGGTGATTAAAGAGGTTCACGAGGGGATTTATGGAACCCATGCCAACGGACGGATGATGGCTCATCAAATTTAGAGGTGTGGTTATTTTTGAAATACCATGGAAAGGGATTGCATAGACTATGTGTGGAAGTGCCACAAATGCCAAATCTATACGGACTAGATAAATACTCCTCCCGCACCCCTCCATAACATGGTATCTCCTCGGCCGTTCTCAATGTGGGGAATGGATGTGATTAGGCCGATAAACTCGAAAGCTAGTAATGGTCATCGCTTCATCCTAAGTAGCAATTGATTACTTTACTAAATGGGTGGAAGCAACATCCTTCGCACATGTTACCTAGAGAGTTGTCCGTCGATTTGTGCGTAAAGAAATCATTTGTCGATATGGGCCTTCGGAGACCCCGATCACGGATAATGCCTAAATTTCAATGGCAAGATGATTACGGAATTATACGAATAGTGGAAAATCAAGCACCATAATTCTTTGCCATATAGACCCAAGATGGATTGGGGCATGGAAGCTACAAATAAGAACATAAAAAAAATCATACGGAAAATGGTAGTCACGTACGGAGACTAGCATCAAGTGTTACCGTTTGCATAACATGCTTATAGGATGGCAATGAGGACGTCAACCGGGGTAACTCCGTACTCGTTGGTATATGGGATGGAAGCAAGTGATGCTTATGGAAATAGAGATACCATCTCCGAGGGTGTTAAAAGAATTAAAGCTAGATGAGTTTGAATGGGCCCGAATTAGATATGAACGACTTCAATTTGATTAGTGAGAAAATGTTAGTACCTATTTGTCATATGTAGTTGTATCGAAAAGAATTGCTCGAGTGCATGATAAGAAAGTCCGTACAAGAACTTTTGGTGAAGGGGATTTAGTCTTGAAGAGAGTACTCCGATCTCGGGGGTAGAAAGAAGTAAGTGGGCACCCAATTAAGAGGGTCCGTATGTGGTGAAAAGAGCATTCTCTAGGGGAGCCCTCCTCTTGATGAAGATGGATGGTGAGGTCTTGCCGAAGCTCGGTGAATTCGACATTGTAAAGAAATATCATGCTTGAGCATGCAAAATTCTTCTTTGTTACATTGCAAAAAGGAAATAATCAAAATTATGTTGAATATATTCTAGTTTAATCGTATTACTTTTGCTTCTCTTTTCTTTCTTGCCCACCCCATATAAACTATTCCCGACTTTTTCATTATCTATCAAAATAACCCTCTCTATCATAAGGTGATCAGTCCCCGAAAGATGAACAAGAAATTTTTATTAGTCTCATACGCAATCTCATGCTTAATGTTATTTATGAAAAATGATAACACAAAAGAGGCCAAATGATAAAAATGATAGGAATTTTATTCATCCTTGGTAGATGAAAAGGCTTTTTCATTAACTCTTTGCATAAGAAAAAAAAATGGTGAATAGCCGATGACGATGATCGGACGTTACCTTGATTGTTTCGTAGTACACCCCATCAATATGCAATGGCAAGGAATAAAGCATTTGGTAATGACGGTCCAAACATGCGCGTAGAAAGTCGGTCGATAAAAAAAAGATTCGGGAGACGTATGATTAAGTAGATAAAAACTCATAAGAGCAACAGACCTAGAAATCACAAACCTAGCCCAATGAAGATGTATCACGATCGGGAAGGAAGTGTATGTTTTGGCAAGTAACAATTTTTGCATTTCGTGTACATCGCTCACACTCTAGTGCATTGCCATTGGAAAGTCACCTGTTGGACCATGAGGATGGTCACCGCGTCAACTTGTGTTTAGAGAAGGCCTTTGAATGGACGTTGCCAATTGATTTGTGACCCTTCAATGATTTTCTTTCCAAGCTCACTATGCAAAGCCAAAGAAAAGTTAAATTTTCAATGGCTTCACATCATAAGCATTGTAAAGAGGGAAAACCGTTAACACCCAATTTTGGGTCAAAAAAAACGAAGAAAAAGAACAAAAAAGAAAAAGAAAAAGGAAGTAAAATATATATATATATATATATATATATATATATATATAGGAGTGCAATTGAAGAAGCAAAATAAAGTTGGTTTTTAAAATGAGGGACCAAAACGATTTTTACCAAAACAAAAGCCCTATAAAGCTAGTATAAAAGCCCTATTTTCTCCCCCAAAAAAGGCCAACTACTGTTCACCCCCTAAAAAAGGAACCCTAGCCGCTAACCCTCTTCCATTAACACTAGTAGCCACCTCCTACACATAGCCATCTCCCCACGCCAACAACCACTCCTTCCACTCCACCGGCCCCATTAGCCTCTCCCACCGAAGCACTCATACAGTGTCTACTACACCTCCACATGCCGGCAGCCCCTACGCCGGACGCGTAGCGCCGGCCCATGCACTAGCCTACCGCAAGCGCCTCGCCCCAACGAGCAGTATGCCAATGCCGGCGCCAACGCCGACGAAGCATGCTAGCACACCGACGGCGTGCCACCGTCGATGCTAGCAAGCATGCCATCGGCATACCAATAGCACGCCGGTAGCGTGCCGGCACTAGCGCTAGTAGCACATTTGCAGCCCACCACCCGCAGTAGGCCTTCCCACACTCGCCGGCGAGTCACCTTTCCTCCTCGGTTGACTAAATATTAGTGTCCATCAAGGTCGAAAAGGTTGGATTGACCTTAAGATCATCAAGCAAATCAGCTCGTATGGTGACTAAATATTAAATTTTCTTCATGTTGATATGTGTCATGTAATTAATTTGATCTCGTTTGTTTATATGTAATTTGTTAGAATTACGATAATATGCATTGCTAATTTTACGAGTATGATGCGTCGGTTTGAGCATTTGAATATTTGTTGTTCGAAATATATATTTTAAGGGTGTGTCTCGTATGATGATTTTATAAAAAACACACATGTCAACTCGAGCAAGTTTGAAATGTTGCCATATAACTTCATTTTTGTTAAGCATGCTAAAGTAATTAATTTCATCGATTTGTATATTTTCTCCGATTTCGGTCCTATTGTCGGTTCTCGTTAATTTTTTCCTATGTGTGCTCATTTTGTTTGCCAATTTTAGCATATTTTAGCCAAAGCCGTCACTTTTCATTTTTTGTTGTCGATTTTAGGCAAAGTTGTAGCTTTCATTTTTCATTGTCGATTTTGGCTAAAGCTCGTAGCTTTCGTTTTTTGTTGCCGATTTTAGCCAAAGCTATGACTTTCATTTTTTGTTATCGATTTTAACCAAAGTCGTGGCTTTCATTTTTCATTACCGATTTTAGCCAAAGCTATGGCTTTCGTTTTTTGTTGTCAATTTTTGCCTCTTTTTGCCTACGTTGTTGATTTTCGTATATTTTTGCCTAAGTTATCGATTTTCACTTGTTTTTGCCTAATTTGTCGATTTTAGCCTATTTTAGCCTATTTATGCCCAAGTAGCTGACTTTTGCTAGTTTTTGCCTAAGTTGTCGATTTTTGCCTATTTTTTGCCTAGGTTGCTGATTTTTTTCTATTTTTGCCTAAGTTGCCGATTTTGCCTATTTTTACCTAAGTTGTTAATTTTTGCTTGTTTTTACCTATGTTGTCAACTTTTATTGTTTTTTTTTTATTTGTTTCACCATCATTTCTAGCCATCCATTATAGAGTGAGGACGATATCTCCGATCGATCGAATCCCGAATCACTCGACTAGGGGCATTTTCATAAAAAATCGAAATCGAACCATTGTTACATGCGATGTAGCTTGCCTTAGGCAAGATGGGGTAGGGTGACTTTTGATCTTCCCTACACATAATAAACCTTTCACTCGAAACTCCGAATAGACCAGTCACGAGGTTTCCTAGTTACCGTAATACTAGGTGGCGACTCCAATCATCCGCCCTACATTTCACCTCACCGCCCGACGTCACCCCGCAACATCATTCTCTCTATCTCTTGCTGCCTTCCTCTCTCTCTCTCTCTCAACCTTTTTCTCTCTCCCTCTCTCACTCATTTTCCCTTTCTCTTTCTCTTCCTCTCTCCCCCTCCCTCCCTCTTTCCCCCACCTTCTTTCTATCTCTCTTCCTCTCATTCTCTCTCTTTCTCTCCATTATCTCCCTCACTCTCCCTCTCTCTCACTCTCTCTCTCTCCCTTCCTCTCTCCCTCCCCCAATATATCTTCATTTCTCTCTCTTGATCTTGTTCGTCTCCCTCCCTCCCTTTCTCCATCTATCCCTTTTTGTCACTAAGGAAAGGAAGAGATAGTGAAGGAGAGAGAGCAGAGAGAGGGAGAGGGAAATAAAAGGAGGCAAAGAGGGAGAAAGAGAGGGAGGGAGAGAAAGACATAGGGAGAGAGAGGGAAAGAGATAGAAAGGGCAAAGAGGGAGAGTGAGAGAGGGTGAAGGAGAGAGAGGGGGAAGGATGGAGAGGGGGATAGAAGGAGAGAGGGAGAGAGAAAGAGAGAGATAGGTAGAGAGAAAGAGAGAGATAGGTAGAGAGAAAGAGAGAGATAGGTAGAGAAGGGAAGAGAGATGGGAGAGTGAGAGAGGTAGAGAGAGATAGCAATAGAGTTTAAGAGGTAAAGAGATGGAGAGGGAGAAAAAAGAGAGATAAAGGAACATGGAGAGGGCGAGGGTAAGAGATAGGGGAGAGAGAGGGAGAGAGGGATGATGAGAGAGAGAGAGTAAGAGAGATAGAGAGGGAGCGAGGTAGAGAGGGGGAGAGGAAAGTGGGAGAGAGATAAAGAGAGCAAGAGGGTGAGGGAGAGAGAGATAAAGAGATATGGAGAAAAGGATAGGGAGAGAGGGAGAGAGAGATATGGAAAGGGATAGTCCGGGAGAGGGAGAGAGAAGTAAAGAGAGGGAGAGGGAGGGGAGAGCATGAAAGAGGGAGAGAGAAAGAGAGAGGGAGAAAGGGAAGGAAGGATAAAGCGAGAGACTAGGAGAGAGGAAGGGAGGGGGGAGGAGATAGGAGGAAAGAGACAAAAAGAGAGGGAAAAAAAGGGAAAGAGGGAGAGAGAGGGATAGGAAGAGTGGGAGATGGAGGGAGAGAGAGAAGGAGAGTTTAAGAGGGAGAGAGGGAGGGAGATAGAGAAGGAGAGAGAGAAAGAGAGAGAGAGAGAGAAAGAGAGGGAAAGAGAGAGGAAGAGGGAGAGAGAGGTAGAGAGGGAGAGAGACAAAGAGACAGATAAAGAGCGAGAGAGAAAGATAGTGTGGAGAGAAAAAGAAGGAAAGAGAATGGGAGAGAGAGGGAGAGGAAAAGAGAGGAAGGTAAAGAAGGAGAGAGAGTGAAAGAAAAAGAAAGAGAGAGAAATAAAGAGAGAGGGAGAGGAAGAGAGATAAAGAGAGGGTAAAGAGAAAGGGAGGGAGAGAGGGAGGGAGAGGGAGGGAGAGGGAGAGATACCGAGAGGGATAAAAGGAGAGAGGGAGAGAGAGGGAGAGAGGTAGTGAGAAAGAGGAGGAGAGAGAGGGGAAGGGATAGAGACAATAGAGAAAGGTAGGGAGAGGGAGGAAAAGAGAGGGAAAGACGAAGAGATTAGGAGACAAGGAGAGATAAAGGTGGATGGTGATAGAGAGAGAGAGTGTGGGATAGAGAGGGAGAGATGGAGAGAGAGAAAGAGGAAGACCGGGAGAGGGATAGATAGGGAGAGAGGAAGGGAGAGAGAGAGAGTGAGAAAGAGGTAAAGGGAGAAGGAGAGAGGGAGAGGGAGAGAGAAAGAGAGAGATTGAGAGTGAGAGAAGGAGAGAGGGGGAGATTGGGATTGAGAAGGAAAGTGAGAGAGAAAGAGAAAAGAGAGAGAGAAAGAGAGAAGTAAAAGAGAGAAGGGAGAGAGATTGAAAGGGATAGAGGGAAAAAGAAGGAGGGAGAGGGAGAGGGAGAGAGAAAAGGAGATAATGGGAGAGAGTGGGAGAGAAAAAGGGAGAGGGAGAGAAAAGGGAGAGAGAGAAGGAGAGGAGACGAGGGAGAGAGAGGGAGAGAGGCAAGGTGTGAGAGATAATGGTGAAGTGGGTGAAGGGGATAGATAGTGAGAGAGAAAAAAAGGGGGTGAGAGTTTAAGAGAGAGAAGAAGATGGAGAGGGAGGGAAAGAGTAGGAGGGATAAAGGGAGAGATGGAGAGAGAAATAGAGGTAAGAGAGAGAGAGAGAGAGAGAGAGAGAGAGGGAAATAAAGATGAAAAGAAAAGGAGCGAGAGAGGGAAAGGGAGATAGAGTGGAAAAGAGAGTGTGACCCTCGTAAAGTCCTTAACCATATCAATATACATACAAGGATATTCATATGTACATACATTGAGCAAGGGTGTGATTTATGTGCCATTTAAATGTTTTGGTAATATTATTATGCTTGGTGTTTATATGAGGAATTAGGAGATGAATTTTTAGGTAACTTAGCTAATTACCATTCATTTTCTCTAGTATATATATGGAACTTATTATACAAGTGAGAAAGGTATTTTAAAAGGTGGGGAATGTTGAAAAAATATTGGGAAGGAAATTGCCGAATTATTAGGTAGGAAATTGCTAAATTAATTATTTAGGGAGGAATTGTTGAATTTTTCTAGGAAAGAAATGTCATGTTACTTGAACTAAACTAGCTTAAGGGACTTAGTTAGCCTATTCACCATCATTAGAAAATAATTAGACACCTAAGACTTCATTTAATGCAACGGAAGCCAACTCATTCCTTTGACTAAGCCAAACCCACCACTTGTCCCTCTTAGTCACCATTTACTTTACACTTGATAAATTAAATCAAGACATATGTAAACTAATCAAAATGCAAGGAAATGGAGCATGTATATATATAAGGAAAGAGATTACATGACTACATTTTTGGTGAAATTTGTAGCTCACCTAAAAGAAGGAAAAAAAAACGTCATTGAGAGGGAGAGAAACATGAAAAAGAAAGAGAGAAAAAGAAAGGAAAGAAAGAAAGGAGAAAAAGAAGGAAAAAGCTAGAGAAATCCTTAACAAACCTAAACTAAGTAAATGGGTTTTTATCTATGTCATCTATTTGATTCTTAAATGTTAATTTATGTAATTGATCATGTTGTGTTGGTATTATGTTGGATGGCTTGATATATAATTGTTGGATGTTATGGAACTTGTAAGGAATGGTTGATATGTTGCGTATTAAGTGTGGAAAGCCCCGTGCATGGCTATGTTTGTGTATTGATAGGTTTGATTGAAAGAATTGGGGCTTGACTGAAACTTGGTGGATTAAACTAGGATTGATATGAACTTGGACAAAGTAAAATAGGAAGGAAAAAAATAAATTTTAGGGTTTTTTCTAAGGTGACTTTCGGCCAAAATGGGAAAGATGGAATCTTTTTTATACTTAAGGACTCAAATTTTAATGGTGAATAAATTAGGTTTGATTAATCATTTTGAAAAAAAGGAAACTTCATATCGAAGCAAAGAAGATTTCTTGCAAAATTAAGAGACCCATTCGGCCCAAACTTAGAAAAATGGGGTTTTGGGTTCCATTAAATTAATTTGGTACTTAATGGTTCAATTAGGTCCAAATAGGAATTAAAATTGAAATTAGAAAGGTAAGCTTGTCAAAGAAAATGAGATTTTGACTTAAGAACTAAATTAGGCCTAAAATTATTAAAATCGGGCTAAAAGGTAAAATTATACCTTAACATGTTGAAATCAGTCCAAATGCTAATAATTATGCAATTCAAGTGTGGAACGATTTGACGATGAGATTTACTAAAGGAAACAAAAGGGAAGTATGAAAATTTATAAAATCGAATCTTGTATGGGTTGGATATGTTTAATATAGTAAACGTAACATCACGAGCATCATGTGCATTGTGGGGCGATTGAGAAAAGTCAATTGATCGAGAATTGGTTTACAACCTAGTTGGAATAATAGGTATTAGTTGTCCAGCTATGTGTATGCTCTAATCTATATGACTACACTATTAGGTGATGGATTCCCTCTAACAGATGGCTACAATGAGGGATAATTTCATTGTTAGCATTAGGTGATTCAAGTAATCACCAATAGAGAAGACTAGCTAATACCTAGGGTACCCAAAATTAAAATCTATGAGTATGGTGGGAAAGTTCGAAAAGCATTACATATCACGTGCATACCTCATTTACTAAGCTTCGGCTCACCTCGTTGTTATTTCCATGTTATGATAGGAAAGGGTCAAAGTAGCAAGGATTCAGTCGATTCCTCCTAAAAAGGGGTCATGCGTGACACAAACGTAACGAAATTTTTTTTATTGTAATTTTGGGTTGGAGTGTCCATGGACATTTTAATGGTATTGAAATTAATTTGTAATTTCTTCCGCTATATTTGTTAATGTTATGTAATTTGCACTATACGCATTTCATTATATAGTGTGCCCTTAATGTATGAGTACATACAAATTAGGGATTAAGTTGGGATTTGGTCATCTCAAGCATGATGCATTCCTCACATGGCCACTCCTTTTTGGGTAATTAGCGAGTGGGCTTGGGAGGGGGCACCATAAGGTGGTATCGAGCTTTGGTTTAGTCAATTAGGTAGAACCCTAAGTGTTACATGAGCCCGAGGATCGGTATGCTACTCAACGGATAAGAATTTAATTATTCCTTTCTTTTGAATGTGTATGATCATTATATGGCTTCATGTTAGCATATAGGCCTATCCCGGTAATATTGATGACTATTCATATTATTGTTGTAGATGTTGTGGCTATTCCGTGTACCTTGCGCCGCTAGGATGCGCCGTCGGTGGGCCACCCTAGTTGCACATTGGGCTAAGCTAAATAGTCTTATTATGGTCTCGCATCGGGATGTGATGACCTATGTTATTTGAGTACATGATCGGATACAACGACTAGTGTTCGCCGATGCCACTTTCGACCGGCATCGTAGTATGGATTTCCCGCAATTGACCTTATGATGGACTCTCTTACCGAGAGATCGGTAGTTACTAGATGAGGTTTGAGGGAGTTTGATCGATTGATATTTTTATCAAAACCCGATTTGAGCCTTCCTATCGATACAAGTTAGGCGGACTCTTACCCAATTAATGTATAATTTGGTTCCGCCTTTGCCCCTTGCCTACGAGATAGTATGCATTGCGTCGGTTGACGCGATCGATTAATTGAGAGTGGAATACTCCTTTCCCCACCATGTTCGGTATATGAACCCGACCTAGTAGATGTGTTATTAGGGGAAACCTATTATGCGCCTTTTAGATGTAAGTAGGAAGGCTTTTTGATTTAAATATAGCACAAAAATCTTTGTAAGGTAGATGTACTTGTAAGTGTCTATTTTGTATGAAATGCTTACTATATATATAAATATAATCTCGTACGTATGTGGATGATTTACATTATATGTTGATTTTGATACCAAAACTAACTTGAGCATAGCATTGCATGTATAAAGTCAAAGCATGCCAAGAAAGGATCCAGATACGAGTAGGAGGTGAAGGGAACTCCAACGATAATAATAGACAGCAACAAGATGCTTGAAATCATATGATGGACATGATACAACAACAACAACAAGCAATGCAATAACAACAAGAAGTCCATGCAGAGCAAATGAGACGACTCTTGGCTATGCATTAACGACCTCCACCTTCGCCGTCCAAGCATAGGAATGACGCGAGTGGAGAGGTTTTGTAAAATGAATCCCTAGGAATTCTCTCGGGTGTTAACCTAATGATAGCGGAGGAATGGATTAAGTCTTTGGAGGCGATATTTGAATACTTGTAATTTACCAATAATGAGCGAGTATTGTGTGCCATCTTTATGCTAACCAAGGATGCTCACACATGGTGGGAGAGCTCACAAATGACAATAGTCGTGCCTACCTTAACTTAGAAAGGATTAAGGAAGTCTTCCGTAACAAATAATTTACTATAGACGTGAGGGCTAAGAAAATTCAAGACTTCTTAAGCACTAACACAAGATGGAATGTCGGTGGGTGAATATGTACGAAAATTTAAACAAGGGTATAGATTCATCCTATTCATTACGAGGGATGAAAATCTAAAACGGAATTGATTTCGATAGGGTTAAACCCAAGAGTACGAAGCATGGTACATATATCGATCGCCAACACCTTCCCAAAAATGGTGGATAAGGCAATGATAGCAAATGAAGATCGAAGGAGATTGGAAAGGAAATACAAGCAAAAGAGGTAAGCATTTAAATCGAAGCCTCTTCATCCGGACCAATAAAGCGGGGTTTCACCTAGAAATTTTAATCGAAGTGATGGTCAAGGAAACATATAGACCGCCGGACCGGTACCATATGTTCCTAGACCACTACCGGGTAATCAGTCAGGCTCGATAATAAGTAATCAACCCCGATGCAATAGGTGTGGTGTGACACCCCCTTCCCAACCCACTTGCTAAATACCTAAAAGGAGTGGCTAGGCAAGGATCGTGTCATGCCGACACTACTAATTTCCAAATTAATCTTTAGCACGTATGTGCTCATACATTAAGGACTTATCATATATTGAAGCACATATAAGAAAATTTATGTAATATTAGTAATACAATGGAAGAAATTACAAAATTTATTTACAATACTATCAAAATGTTCATTGAAACCCCAACCCTAAAATTACAATCAAAAGAAATTTTGATACACTTATGCCACATGTGAGCCTTTTTGGAGGATCCGAGTAGCATCCTTACTACTTTGACTCGTTCCTGTCATAACATGAAAACAAAAAATGGGGAGAGCCAAAGCTCAATAAGTAGGGTGATGAACGTGATATGCAATGAAGTTCTATTTCCCATTCTACCCATCCATTTTAATCCAACTACCCTAGGTATTAGCCAAACCATGCATTCCATCTCTCGGTGATCGTATTATTACCTACTCGCTCTATTACTCTCTCTTAGTGATCTCATTATCACTTATTGCTCACAACAAAATTATACCTCATTGTAACACATGGTTAGTAGAATTATCCCTCACTTAATGGTGTTAGTAATAGAACACGCACATGGTTTTATGTCTGTTATCCATTCCATTCAATTCGGTTACCAAACCAGATTATCTCACAACTCAATGATTTTTCTCAATTTTATACCACCCTCAAATGCACATGATGCATATGGTATTATGTTTAACACATTTAACTAATTACACTATCAACGTTTCCTTCTCATTCCATTCTTGTGTCCCGATGCACACTCGAGACTTCATAAGTGTTTTATGCACCATTCAAAGTTTCAAAACGAGAACACATATCTCATTCATTGGTATCATTCATTGTATAAATCTACTTCATACTTACGAGTTTTCCTTCTCGTGTACCTAACAAGTCTAGGCTCGAATTTTTGATTATTACTTAGTTTACAAGATTGGTTAATCCTAAGGATTCATGTGTGACATACTTAAGCTAAACTTTTGTTTATTCCGAACCTTCAATCTTAGTAGTCGAGGTTGACTCGGAATGGGTTTAGGTCTTAATCTTAATTTTTCTTGAATTCTCTTTTTCCATTACTCCATTTATATGTCTTACAATAATTGGCCTCTATTTGATTTCACCTTTAATTCTTGATTTCTAATGACCCAAAAGGATTCATTGCTAATCATTTTTTTCTAGGCTGATTGGTCCGAAAATGAGCAAGAAATTGTTTTACCCTTTCTAGGTCAATTTCTTTTATACTAACTTGCCAATAACTTACCAAACCATACTTTAGAAGGGTTACCAAGAAGATCTAAACCTTAAGGTCCATAAAAGAATCCAAATTTATCCATAAAATATCCAATTTACCTAATGAAGTCCAAAACCCTATTTTTCTTTTAGTTAGGCCGAATGGGTTGTTAAGATGGCCATGGATTGCCTTTTATGTCTAGTGAATTTATTTCCACCCTAAACTATTAACCCATTCATAATTGAATTACCATGATATTCTAGGCCCTTAATTTCCCCAAAAGATTCATTCTTTCCCAATTTTCCCCACTTGGCCAAATGGTTTTAACCTAAGGCAACTCTAGAAGTGCATTTCTTTCCTTTCCAAGTCATGCTCACCAAATCTAGTTTGGCCCTAAACAATTCAGTCCATACCCTTTTCTTTTGTTTTTCTTTCCAAACTATCCACACATTTAAACAAATTCAACAAATTTTGCATCACAACACAAACACATAGATCCATCACAATTTGCCAAACCCTAACACCAACACAAACAACCATAGTAAACCATTGACAATTATTACAAACCCATGAAATAAACACTTAAAAAAAGATAACTTAAGACATAAAATAACTAAATGGAACCTACTTACTTTGCTTGAATTTCCTAAAGTTTTTTTAGGCTTTCCCCTTCTTTCATGTCTTTCTTCTTTCTTTTTTCTTTTCCTTTCCCTTTCCTCTCTTTCCTTATCATTTTTCTCTCCCTTTTATGTAGTTACGGGCTGCCTAAAATTTTCTTCCATTCTCACTTAGTCTATATATACACACACACACACACACGCTTAAAATGTTAGTATAATTAAGTGTAAAAATGTCTTAATTTAACTTGGGAGAGTGGAAAGCTATTGGTGAGTCAAGAGAGAGAGAGTGGCGGGTTTGATGGGTTTAGGGTGAGCTGGCCTTAATTCATTAATTAAGGGGGATTATGTGTCCTAACTAATTGATTAGACTAACTAAACACCATAAATAATCTATTTCAAGTAACTAAACATCCCTCCCTCTCAAAATGTTTAGAAATTCCTCACCATAAACTCGAAATTCCTTCCCCAAAAAATATTTCAGTAGTGATGCCTCTAAAGTAGTCCGTAATAAAATGGCCATAAATCTTTATAAATAGATCAAAAAATCACTTAATTTTATAGAGAGATATTAGACACATATATGAACAATGTTTATTCTTTAAGTTTTACCCAAAAATCACTCTAACATCCTCGAATAAATCCACAAAATTCGGATAGAATATAGTTCTCAAAACACTAATTTTGCATATTTGATTTCTTTATAAATTAAACCATTAATCTCAAGCACAATAAATTTAATTTAACATAAATCACACATTTCAAGCATTAATTTCTCATGGTGTAATGTCGCTTTATGGTTAAGGATTTTTAGGGACGTTACAAGTGGGATATTCAATACCGGGAATATAAACCAGACATAAGGACTTTCTATGTATGTCACAAGCCGGGGCACGTATCCTACAATTGCCCCCAAGTGCGAGTGTAGAGACCGGGATCAAGAAAGGTACCTGCTCGGGTATACACCATGATGCTACAAGAGCCTCATCGAGGGAATACAATAGTAATTTATGATAATGTCTTACTCCTTGGCTTAATTACTTATTTTTTGATTGATTCTAGTGCTACACATTTATTTTTATCAAAAACATTAGTAAAGAGCTTAGGCATCAAAATTGAGACATTAGCTATAGGGTATCTCATAGCGATTCCCTCCGGAGAAATTTTGAAATCAATGAGCATAGTTAAAGAGTGTCTAGTGCGGATCGAGAATAAGAGTCTAGAGGCCGATATGATAGTATTAGATCTTTAAGATTTTGATTTGATTACGGGAATGGATTGGATAATGAGGCATGGTGCCACTATTGATTATCGAGGTAGAAGGGTAATTTTTGATCTATCTAAAAATCAACCATTAGAGTTTAAAGTCGATATAAAGTTTCGAGCCGTATCGATTATCTCGACCATGAAACCTCAAAGGATGCTAGGAAAAGGATGTATGGGGTACCTAGCACATGTGGTGGATAGTTAGGTGGAACAAAAGTCAAAACCAAGAGACAGAGAGGTCATACAGGAGTATTTAGATGTATTTCTAGAAGTTTTGACTACGTTAGCATTGGATAGGGAAATAGAATTTAAGATTGATTTGGAGTCAAGCATGACTTTGATTTATAAGACTCCCTATAGAATGGCTTTAGTTAAGTTGAAAGAGTCGAAGGTAAAGCTATAGGACTTACTCGGATAAAGAATTCTAATGCCTTAGTTTCTCACCTTGGGAAGCCCTAGTATTGTTCGTGAAAAGGAAGGACGATAGTCTACGGCTATGCATCGATTATCGGGAATTGAATCGGATGACAATGAAAAATAAATACCCGCTACCCCGGATTGATGATCTATTCGATCAATTGTAAAGTGCGACGAGTGTTCTCCAAGATAGACATGCAATTAGAGTATCACTAATCGAGGGTAAGATCGAAGGATGTGAGGAAAGCAACCTTCGGGACGAGATACGACAACTATAAGTTCTTAGTAATGCCGTTTAGGTTGACTAACGCCCTAGCCACCTTTATGGACTTGATGAATTGAGTCTTTAAGGGATTCCTAGATAAATTTATCATCGTATTCATTGATGATATTCGGTTCATTCTCAAAGTAAGAAGGAACATAAAGAGCATCTAAAAGCTACCTTGCAGATGCTAAGGGCGCAACAGACTATATGCCAAATTCAAGAAATTTGAATTTTGGCTAGAACGAGTAGCGGTTCTAGGTCATATGGTGATGAAGGAAGGTATAGCAGTGGATCCGAAGAAAATAGAGGCTATCCAAAACTAGCCTACTTTAGAGAAAGTGATGGAGGTACAAGGGCTAGCTGGTTATTATTGAAGATTTATGGAGGGCTTCTCTAAGATAGCCAAGCCTCTTACTAACTTGATGAAAAAGAGTGTTAAGTTCCAATGGACGGATGCTTATGAGGAGGGCTTCCAAGAGCTGAAACGGAGGTTAATCATGGCCCTAGTGCTAACCATTCCGTCCGAGGCTAGAAACTTCATGGTTTATAATGATGCTTCTAAAAATGAGCTAGGAGCGATGTTGATGTAGAATGAAAGAGTAGTAGCCTATGCATCATAACAACCGAAGGAATATGAACAAAATTATCCAACGCACGATTTGGAGTTAGCAGTAGTAGTCTTTGCCTTAAAAATCGAAGACATTATTTATACGAGCACAAAATATGAGATATACATGGATCATAAGTGTTTATGGTATATTTTCATGCGAAGGAGTAAACATGAGGCAAAGAAGGTGGTTGGAGTTAGTGAAAGACTATGATTGCATAATCAACGACCACACAGGAAAGGCCAATGTTGTTACCAATGCTTTAAGTAGAAAATCAATTGCAACGATGCGAGTAGTCCAGCCATTGATAGTGAGAGATCTACAAAAGCTAGAACTCGGAGATAATTTTGATAGGTCATGTGAGCATTTTATCAACTTTATTAGTCGAACCGACTCGTAGGAAATAATTCAAATGGAGCAGACAAACGGATGAAAGCTCGAATGAATTAAAGAAAAATATAAAGGCTAGGGAGAAATTTGATTTTATGATAGATGACAAAGGCATAATTAGATTTAAAGAGAGTTTATGTGTTCCCTTGGTACGGGATATGAAGAAAAAAATACTAAAAGAAGCCCATGTAACTTACTATTCGATACACCCACGAGGCATGAAGATGCATTGAGACTTACAAAAAAGTTATTAGTGGCCTGGAATGAAGAATGATATTGCTAATTTTATGGCAAGGTGTCAAGTCCGTCAACAAGTCAAGGTGAAGCACCAAAGACCCTTGGGAATTTTAAAACCATTGGTGATTTTTATCTATGCCACCTATTTGATTCTTAAATGTTACTTTATGTAATTGATCATGTTGTGTTGTATTGTTGTGTTGGTATTGTGTTGGATGGCTTCACATATAATTGTTGGTTGTTATGGAACATGTAAGGAATGGTTGATATGTCGCTTATTAGGTGTGGAAACCCTCATGCATGGCTATGTTTATGTATTGATAGGTTTGATTCAAAGAATTGGGGCTTGACTCGAAACTTGGTGGACTAAACTAAGATTGATACGAACTTTGAAAAAGTAAAATAGGAAGGAAGAAAAAATAAATTTTAGGGTTTTTCCTAAGGTGACTTTTGGCCAAAATAGGAAAGATGGAACCTTTTTGATACTTAAGGACTTAAATTTTAATGGTGAATAAATTAGGTTTGATTAGTTATTTTGAACAAAAAGAAAACTTCATATAAAAGCAAAAAAAATTTCTTGCAAAATTAAGAGACCCATTCGATCCAAACTTAGAAAAATGGGGTTTTGGGTTCCATTAAATTAATTTGGTTCTTAATGGTTCAATTAGGTCCAAATAGGAATTAAAATTGAAATTAGAAAGGTAAGCTTGTCAATGAAAATTAGATTTTGACTTAAGAACTAAATTTGGCCTAAAAGTGTTAAAATCGGGTTAAAGGTAAAATTATACCTTAACATGTTGAAATCAGTCCAAATGCTAATAACTATGCAATTCAAGTGTGGAACGATTTAACCATGAGATTTACTAAAGGAAACAAAAGGGAAGTATGAAAATATATGAAACTCGAATCATGTATGGGTTGGATATGTTTAATATTGTAAACATAATATCACGTGCATCACGTGCATTGTGGGACCGATTGAGAAAAGTCAATTGATCGAGAATTGGTTTACAACCTAGTTTGAATAAATGGGTATTAGCGGGCTAGCTATGTGCATGCTCTAATATGTGTGACTACACTCGTTAGGCGATGGATTCCTACTAATAGTGGCTATAAAGAGGGATAATTCTGTTGTTAGCATTAGGTGATTCAATAATCACCAATAGAAGAGACTTGCTAATACCTAGGGTACCCGAAAATAAAATCTATAAGTATGATGGCAAAGTTTGAAAAGCATTGCATTCACGTGCATCACCCCACTTACCGAGCTTCGACTCACCTCGTTGTTATTTCCATGTTATGATAGAAAAGGGTCAAACTAGCAAGGATACTCGTCGGTTCCTCCTAAAAAGGGCTCATGCATGACACAAATGTAACAAAGTTTATTTTGATTGTAATTTTGGCTTAGGGTGCCGGTGGACATTTTAATGGTATTGTAATTAATTTGTAATTTCTTCTGCTGTATTTGTTAATGTTATGTAATTTGTACTATATGCATTTCATTATATAATGTGCCCTTAATGTATTATTACGTATGAATTTAGGATTAAGTCGAGATTTAGTCATGTTAGCGTGACGTGTTCCTCGCTTGGCCACTCCTTTTGGGTAATTAACGAGTGGACCGGGGAGGGGCGCCACAGAGAGAGTGAGAGAAATTAAGAGGGAGCAAGAGGGAGAGAGAGAGGGAGAGAGGGAGACAAAAAGAGTGGGGAAAAAGAGGGAGACAAAAAGAGTGGGGAAAAGAGAGGGAGAAAAGGGAGAGACAGAAAAAGGTAAAAAGAGATATGAAGAGAGAGTGAGAGAGGGAGAGATAGGGAAAAGGAGGGAGAGAGTAGAGGAGAGAGAGATTGAGAGAGTGAGGGAAAGATGAAGAGGGAAGGTTAAGACAGAGGAAGAAGGGGACAAGGGGAGAGAGAGTGATGGAATAGGAGAGAGGGAGAGAGAAAGAGAAAGATAGGGATATGTAGAAAGGGAAGGAGAGAAAGAGGGGAAGAAAAAGCGAGAGCGAAAGCGGAAGAGGCATGGGGAGAGAGAGGGAGAAGGAAAGAGAGGGTAGGGATGTTAAGAGAGAGGGAGAGAGGGAGAGGGAGAGGGAGAGGGAGAGGGAGGGAGAGAGGGAGAGAGAGGGAGTGATACGAGAGAGATAGTAGAGTATGGGGAGAGGGATGGAGCGAGAGAGAGAGAAAGAGAAAGAGGGAGAGAGAGGAATGGAGAGGGAGAGAGAGAGAGGGAGATAAAGGGGGAGAGAGGGAGAGTGCAAGAGAGAGAGGGAGCATATGAAGAGGGAAAGGGAGAGAGAAAGATGGAGAGGGAGAGGGAGAGAGGGAGATAGAGGGAGTGAGAGAGTGGGAGGGAGAAGAGTAAGAGAGAAAGGAAAAAAGGAGACGGAGGGAGAGCAAGAAGGAGGAAGAGGGGGAGAGAAATATAAAGCATGAGAGACAAGGATAAATAGAAATAGAGATGAGGGAATTAAAAAGTAAAAAGAGGGACGAGATAAATAGAAAGGGAGAGAACATAGAGAGAGAAAGGAGATAGGGTAGAGAAAGTGGGAGAGAGGGAGAGTGATAAAGAGAGGAGGGAGAGGGAGAGTGATGAAGAGAGGTGGGAGAGGTAGAGGGGGAGTGAGAGTGAGATGAGAGTGAGTAAGTGAAAGAGAGAGAGAGAGAGAGAGAGAGGTAAGGAAAGAGAGGGAAAGATAAAGGGAGAGGGAGAAAGTGGGGGAGATAGAGAGAGATATTGAAAGAGAGAGATAGAGGGAGAGATAGGAGAAAGAGTGTTACTGCGTGACTTAGAAGCCAATCATAGTTTGATTGTACTAGAATACACTTATCATTTTATTATATATACATACACACACACACACACACATATGAGGCATTCCATTTATTATGTCTATTTATTCCCGTGTTTAATTAAATAAACATGATAAAGTCCCAAGAATATCAATATTTTTGAATATCCCTAGTCATGTTTTATTGTGGATATATTAAAGGGGTAACAATAAAGCACGAAGATCGGTATGTGTATTCACCGATAACAATGTGTTATGGATATGAGATATCAAGTTGACATATTTATATTTATTGGAGAACATGTATTGTATTGACTCGCCATGAGATCACTATATGGATCATTATATGAGTGTCATAGGTTGGTCTCATTGTGACTATAGTGTATGTAGTCCTTCAATTTGAAGTCATTATAGTTCTTCACATGAAAAATGATATATTTTGATACCATGAAGCGTTGTCTATAATAAGATGGACTATAAAGTTGGTTATTAGATATACCATGAATCATGTATAGGGATGTGAGTGATGTAGATAGCATTTGTCCCTCTTATATAACAGGAGTGATGTCCGTGTACCCCTTGATTGAGTGAGATTGTGAAATACATGGTCATGCTTAAATGAATCAAAATGAGATATCAATCTTATTTATTTATAATAGTCAACTCATGGATCAAGAAATGCTAAGATTAAGCTATATGAGGATTACATATTCTATGTTTCATGTTTGATCTAGACATCTAAGAGAAAGGGACTAGACTACATGGTAACATATGTTTCGGACAACATTGTGTTAAATCACCTACATTCTTATTACTTGGGTAGTAGTGATGCATCGCTAGATGCTGCTCCTTATTTGTGATTCTAAATTATGATTTTAAGATCACTACTAATGTAATAAGAACCTATTGGGTCACACACAAAGAACTACTCAAAATTGGAGTATGATCGAAGTCCTAATTGGATTAGGATTCTTATTAGGTTAAGATTTCTAATTGGATTAGGATTCCTAGTTAGGTTAAGATTCTTAATGAGACTAGGATGCATTCTAGACTATAGTAATTAATTATACTAATGGGCTAGTTTGATTAATATATATAAAATGGGCTAAATGAAGTCTAAGTCCAAGGTTGTTGGATATTAATCTATCAAAATAATCAGCCCACATTAAAGTCCATGTTTTCTTTCTTTGTCTCCTTAGGGTTAAGAAATTAGTTTCCTAGTGGAATTATGCATCACACATGTTCTGTCTGTTGTGAAATACAATCAACACGTAATATTTATAAAAGAGTAATTGTGAGCCAAAAACATAATTAACTATGAAGATAAAAACCTTAAAAACTTTGAGAGAAAACCATAGTCACCTTGAGTGGAAGAGTAATCCAGCCTTTAATGACTTGAAGGGATTCTCCATTCCATAATTGTTCTAGTGATCAAGACATTCATGTGGATACCGCTAGAGGTGCAGTTCATATATCTATACTTGTGGTTCAAACATCCTCCATACAAGAGATGTGATCTCGCACTACAAGAGGTAATGATCTAATCCTCTAACTTTGTTATTTTTGCATGGATCTTGTGACATTTTGAAGCAATTTTTTATATGAAATTATTTCAGCTTACATCAATTCCTATTGTATTGCTTTAAATCCTAATAAAGAGAGGGAGAGAGTATGGAGAGAGAGGGAGAGAGGGAGTGTGAGAGGGAAAGGGAGCAAGAGAGAGAGAGAAAGGGAGAGGGAGAGAGGGGGAAAGATAGAGAACATGAGGGATAGGTACAAAGGGAGAGAGGGAGACAAAGAGGGATGGAGTGAGAGAAGGAGAGATAGAGAGAGACAGGGGATGAGGAGAGGGTGAAAGCAAGAGAGAGAGGGAGAGATAGAGATAGAGAGGAATAGATAGAGAGAGTAGGATTGAGAGGGAGGGGAAAGAGAGGGAGAGATAGAGATAGAGAGGAATAGATAGAGAGTAGGATTGAGAGGGAGGGGAAAGAGAGGGAGTAAGAGAAGAAGAGAGAAGAGGGAAAGAGAAAGAGGAATAAAGAGAGAGAGAGAGAGAGAGAGGGAGAGAGATAGAGAAGAAGAGGAAGAGAGGGAGGGTGAGGGGAGAGAGAGAAGATGGGGAGAGAGAGTGATTGGGAGAAAAAAGGAGAGAGCGAGAGGGAGTGGGAGATATAAGGAGAAGCAAAAAGAGAAGGGGAGAGAGAGGGGGAGAAAGGAAGAGGGAATGAGAAGGAGAGGGAGAGGGAGGGAAAGAGAGAGGGAGAGAGACTGAGGGAGAGAAGGAGAGGAAGGGAGGGGGAGGGAGAGAGTGAAAGAGAGGGAGATGGAAGAATAGTGGGAGCGAGAGGGAGGGATAGAGGTGGAGAAAGAGAGAGAGAGGCAAAGATAGGGATAGAGAGGTTGAGAGGGGAAGGGAGAGAGGAAGGTAGAGGGTGAGAGAGAGAGGGAGTGAGTGAGAGAGAGGAGGAGTGGGAGGGATAGAGCAAGAGAGAGAGCTAAGAGAGGATGGGAGAGAAAGAAGGAGAGGTAGGGAGAGGGAGAGTGAGAGAGTGAGAGAATAGGGGAGAGTTAGGGAGAGAGAGTGAGGGGGAAACAATAGGTGGAGAGGGAATGAGAGAGATGGAGGAAGAGGGGGAGAGAGAGCTAGTGAGAAAGAGTGGGAGAGAAATAGAGAAGGTAAGAGGGATAGGGAGTGAGTGTATCCCCCATAAAAATCCTTAACCGTGAAGCGACACGTATTAGAATATTTATATCTATGCATATATTAAGTGTAAGTATAATTCTCATTATACCATGAGAAATTAATGCTTGAAATGTATGATTTATGTTAATTTAAAGTTATTTTACTTAATATTGATGGTTTAATTATTAAAGAAATCAAATATGCAAAATCGGTGTTTTGAGGACTATATTCGATTGAATTTTGTGTGATTTATTCAAGCACCTTAGAGTAATTTATGGGTAAACCTAAAGAATAAAATTTGTTCATCTATGTTTCAAAAATCTCTTTGTAAAATTTCGTTAGTATTAGGTCTATATATAAAATGTTATGCCCATTTTAGTACAAAGTTGGTTTTGATGTACCACTGCTGGAATTTTTAGGAAAAGAATGGGCAAGGAATTTTCGAGTTTTAAAAAAGGAAATTTCTAAAATTTCATGAAAGAAACTATTTTTAGTTAATTGAACCAAGTTAATTAAGGTGTTTAGTTAACCTAAGTTTTTAGTTAGACACCTAAACAATGCATTAAATGAATTAATAGCCAACTCACCCATTTTTTATCCCAAGCCTACCACTTCTCACCATGACTCACCCATAACTTTTACACCTTGTCCCATTAATTTTCAACACTTGTAACTTAATTTACTTTAAAAGGAAAGTAAGTATGTATATATAGAAAGTGTTAAGATGGTGAGAATTTTTAGCAAACCATAACCACCAAATTGAGAGAGAAAAATGGCAAGAAAGAGAGAAAGAAAAAGGAAGGGAAAGGAAAAGAAAGAAAATTATCCAAGGAAACCTAACCACATCTAAGCTATGTAAGTGTCTTTTACTTCATTTTTAAGTTCCTTTTTATGAGTTTAAATCATGTATTTAGTTAAGTTATTGTTTGTATTGTTAAGGTTTGGCTTGCATTGGATTGGTGTGTGGATGGCTTGGTTTGGCTTTAATTGTTATATTGTATTTGTGTGATCATTGAAGTTTATCATGTCTAATGTATGTTTCATCATGTGTTGATGATTGTGGGCTAAAAATTCAAGGGCTTGGACTGAATATTGGGATGAATAAATTGGAAGGGAAATAAAGGAATGCTTAGGGTTTTCTTAAAGACCCATTCGGCCTAGGAATCCCAAAGTGAGCACAATTGGATTTTCTCATGAACTTTAAAGCCTATAACTTACTACTAACCCAATTAGGTGTGAAATAGTAAGTTAGAGTGAAAGAGATTTAATAAAAATGAAAGAGAAACCTTAGGCTACTTTTAGGAAAAATTGAGAAATTTGGACTATAACCTTCCAACCTCGTGATTAATAGTTAAATTACATCAAAACAAGTGTAAAATGAAGAGTAAAATTGAATCCATGACCTAATCCCATTAAGGACAAATTTTATCTATCAACACCTAAGCTAGGGTTAGGAAAGAAATCCTAATTTGGTAAGTACGAATTAATTAGTCATAACTATCTAGCCTTATGAGTAATGCTTGAATAATCCCTTATGAGTAGAAAATGAAAGATTAGAAAATGGAGATTAAATTCAGATTAGAACATAATTTTACCTTGGTATGCCACAAATCAATCCTTGGAGTCAATGGCCACATAAATCAAGTGAAATGATGAGACTCACCGAAACTAACCGAGGAAGCATGCTCACGTGCAAAAGAAAATAGGTGGCTCGACTAATACTAGTCGGTGGTGATGGGTCCTCCTCGAGGGAAAACATTATGGTAATAATATGGAAATGTATAAAACCCCGTACAGAGTTAGATGATGAGAACGAATTGATGGTGTAGGTTTGTTATCCATAATAAGTTAAACATGGTAACATGGCATCACGTCCATCATGTGCATTGGTTGGGATGAATTGAGAAAGAATCAAATGGTTGAAAAGTGGTGTGTATGGATAGGGGTGGTAATTTAATCAAAGAAAATGGAGTTAGCAATCCAACTCGTGTGCATACTTTAAGCTGTGTGCCTACACTATTAGGCGATGGATTCCCATCAGCGAGTGGCTACAACGAGGGATAATTCCATTATTAGCATTCGGTGATTTGGTAATCACCTATGAGTAGACCGCTAATACCCAAGGTACCCAAAATTAAAATTGATGAGTATGGTGGGAAGTTAGAAAAGCATTGCATATCATGTGCATCATCCCACTTACCGAGCTTCAGCTCACCTCGTTGTTATTTGCATGTTATGATAGGTAGTGGTGATTGTAGTACCAATAAGGACGCCGTCGGATCCTCCAAAAGGGCTCGAGGGTGACACAAACCTTAGGGAATTTTATTTTGATTGTAAATTTTGAGGTTAGGTATCGATAGTTAATTTGATGGTATTGTAAATAAAATAAATTGTAATTTCTTTCGATGTGAATATTATTGTCATGTAAATTGTATTGTACATATTTTAATATGTAACATGTTGTTATGGTACCAGTATGTATGTAGTAGGGTTTAAGTCGAGTTATATGTGTTAGTGTGATGCGCTCCTCACCTAGTTACTTCTATTTGGGTAATAAAGAGTGAACCGGGGTCGGGGCGTTACAAGATGGTATCGTAGCTCTGGTTTTGTTAACTAGTTAGGGCATTACAAGAGAGTGGGGGAGAGAGAGAGAAAAGGAAGGAGGGAGAGAGGGATGGAGAGTGAGAGATGGAGCGAGTGAGGGAGAGAGAGGAAGAAAGGAAGAGAGAGAGGGAGAGAGTGGCGAGAGAGAGAAGGAGGAAGGGAGGGAGAGGGAAGGGGAGAGGGAGAGGGATTGATGATGGGAGGGAGAGAGAGATAAAGAGAGAATGAGAAAGAGGGAGTGAGGGGAGAGAGGAGGGGAGAGGGAAAGAGACGAAAAGGGTGAGGGGGAGAGCGAGTAAGAGGGAGAGGGAAGGATAGATGGAGGAAGAGGGAGAGAGAGGTGTGAGAGAGATGGAGTGGGTAAAGGAGAGAGAGGGAGAGGGAGAGGGATATAGGGGGAGAGAGGGAGACATAGGGAAAGAAAGAGGAGGGAGAGAGAAAGGAGGGAGATGATGAGAGAAAGGGAGAGAGAGATTGTAGGAGAGAGACGATGGGAGAGAGGGAGGAAGAGATAGGGAGAGGGAGGGAGTAAAGGAGTAGGAGAGTGAGTGGGATAGGGAGAGAGGGAAGGAAAGGGAGGGAGAGAGGGAGTACAAGGGAGGGAGAGAAAGGGAGGGAGGGAGGGAGAGCAAAAGAGTGAGGGAAAGAGAAAAAGATGGAGATAAGGATAGAGAGAGGTAGAGAGGGAGGGAGAGAGGGAGAGATAGGGAGAGGGTTGAGAAGGAAGAGGAAGATAGGGATAGAGAGAGGTAAAGAGGGAGGGAGGGAGGGAGGGAGAGATAGGGAGAGGGTTGAAGAGAGAGGGAGGGATGAAAACGAGGGAGCAAGAGAGAGGGAAGAGGGAAAGGGTGAGTGAAAGAGATAGAGAGGGAGGGATAAAACGAGGGAGCAAGAGAGAGAGGGAAGAGGGAAAGGGTGAGTGAAAGAGATAGAGAGGGAAGGGAAGAGGCGAGAAAGGGAGGGGGAGGAAGAGAAGAAGAGAGGGGGATAGCGAAGAGGAGGTAGAGAGGGAGAGAGTGAGAGACGTTGAGAGAGACATAGTGAGAGAGGGAGAGAGGATGGGAAATGAAGAAAGAGAAGAGAGCAAGAGAGAGGGAGAGGGAGGGATAGAGAAGGAGAGAAAAAGAGATAGGGAGAGGGATAAAGAGTGGGAGGGAAGAGGGAGAGAAGTAGAGAGAGGGAGAGAGGAAGAGAGGGTGAGAGAGAGGGAGAGGGAGCGAGGTAGAGAGGGAGAGAAAGGGAAAGAAATTGTGAAGAGGTACAACGAGAGTGGGGAGAGAAGGAAAGAGAAAGTGGGAGAGGGAGAGAGAGGGGGAGAGAGAGAGGCAGAGTGAGAGGGAGATAGATGAAGATAGAGAGAGAGAGAGAGACAGGGAGGTAAAGGGAGAAGGAGTGAGTAGGAGATATATTGACGTCCAATGTCGACCTTATGTGCTCCTACTGATTTTGACCCAAAATTTCAGTTTTATATTTATATAAAATACAAAAAACACAAGATTTATAATCAAGTATATGTTATTCATATAGTTAATCACAATTAACCAATCATACAATCAAAGATTCTATAGAGGCCCCGATACCAATTGAAGAATCATGTATCCTATGGAGGTGCGTAATAAATAACAATTTTCCTCCATCTAAGGGCCCAAGATCATACCGTTGGATCTACTAATCATATATACATGAATAATAAGCTAAAAGTAAAGGATTACCTCTTGTAGCACAAATCTAAATTCCTTTTCTTTGATTATCCGTGCAAGTATTCAGCCTCTATTGATGATCCACATAACCCAAATATCCATAAAGAAGCACTCAAAATTCATGGGGTGCTAGCTCCACCTTTTCCGATTAAGTATTTCCTCTAGAAATCAATCCCGAACAACTTTGCAACACCCTTAAAGGAGAAGGTAAGAGTATTTCTTGCTATAGTTTTTGAAGAAAACTATTTTCTTCCATTTTTCTTTCTTGACCATGTGCCCTAGATGATTTTATGGGATGGTCGAATTTTTCCCTTTTTCCTCTTTTTTATTGGTCGAATTTTATCTTATAATTTTATTTGGCTAAAAAATACTCTTTTTAGGTCATCCTCTTCTTCCTTGCCACATCTCTCTTCCTATATGTAGGGGAGAGTTTCCTTGTTCGTCCAATGATAAGGAGAGTGGTGGCTTTGAGTCCATAAAGGAATGTAGGTTGATGCTTCCTTATCCTCCAAGGATGAGGAGTTACCTTATATGTGGACTTCTTGATTATTATCTTTAAAACATTCAACCTTATCCAATAAGGTTAATGTTTATCTTTAAAACATTCATCCTTATCCAATAAGGTTGATGTTTATCCTCCCATAAAAATTATCTTAAGGCTTTTAATTAAACCTAATAGGCTAAAACTATTTTACCCCAATTAATTTATTTGGACTATCCAAATAAATATTCTTAGATTATTTTATCTAGGACCACATTAGGAATGAATTTCCTAAAATACCCTTTAACCTAAATTAGGAAACTCCTTTCCTTTTAGGTTCTTTACTTCCAAATTTGAAACTAAATTCCAAATTAGGAAATCGATTTCTAAAATAAGAAACTTTCTATTTTAGGAAACTTTCCAATTTGGAAACTCTTTCCAAAATAGGCAACTTTCATAATTGGAAACTGTTTCCAATATCTTTGCCTCTCATTTGTAATGTGAATACTTGAACTTATGCGTGTGACTTAATAGGCTCCTAGATATGTTGGTAATGTATCAAGAATAAAAGACTCCTCCTTCATCTCTTGATACATAAATCAAGATTGGCCTCTAGCAAGCCATCATGACTACCTAATTCTCAAGGAGGATTAGTTAATCCATTATTACCTTTACGAGCATGGTTACCATACAATTCAATCCTTATGTCAACTTATCACAAGTATGATTTCAAACTTGGTTATTAGTTTTGTTCAATTATGATCACATAAGTTTTCGTTCGATTCCTAAATGTCTAAGCTCTTAGAGTAAACCAACTATGCTCTATTGGTTTACTCTTTTGGCCATACATTTCTTGATCGGACATTTATCTAAGTGCAATGTGATAACTCCTTTAGCATATAAGGAATGACATATCATGTCTTATTCATACACCTATCTCCATTGGATTCTTAGTGCACCCAATGAATTGCCTACGTGCAACCATTAAATTACATATGTTCTCATGGCAACTTCAAGTATAAGGACTATTTGAACCCATCTCGTATGAGATTCTCATATATTAAAACCAAATGGGTTTTCATAGCGAGTCAAGTCTAGTGATATGTTCTCTAGCATAAATCACCTAAACGCTTGCTTTGGCATCACCATGCTAATAGGTATGAGATCTCCTACTACTATCATATAGCATGAGCATAGAACTGATCAAGTCGATTCGTATATTGTTAATGTCCATTCTCGATAATGCTACGACTTAGGAAATTTAATGAAATCATTTATTTGCTTTGTCGTTTGTCTTACATCTTTCGATCAATCACTATTGTAAATGCATATCATTAGGACTTCTATCTAAATTTAATGAATTTATCAACATGTAAACATAAGAGTCAATAGAATGACTTCTTTATTAAATGATGTAATAATACATTAACTTGGGCCTATCAAAACATGGTTAGATCTTGGGCACCAATACTAACACTCTTTCTCTTTACGTCCTTCTCTCCCACTCTCTCCCTTTGTCTCTTCCTCTCTCCCAAACTCTCTCTCTATTTCCTCCCTTAGCTCCCCCACTCCCTCTCTCTCTCCATCTTTCTCCTTCCCTCTCTTTCTCTCTCCCTCTCTCTCTCCTCCCCTTTATTCTCTCTCCCACTCTATCCCTCCCTCTCTCCCTCTCTCTCCCTCTCTATGTCTCTCTCTTCCACTCCCTCTTTCTCTCTCTCCCCTCCCTCTTGCTCTCCCTCTTCCATTCCCTCGGTCCCCTCCTCTCCATCTCTCTCCCTCTCTCTCTCTCCCTCTTTCACTCCTCTCCCTTTCTCCCTCTCTCCCTCCCTCTTTCTCTTTCTATCATTCCATATCTCTCTATTTTTTCTCTCCCTATTCCCTCCCTCACTCCCTTTCTCCCCCTCCCTCTTTCTCCATCTCTCCCTCTCTCTCTCTCTGCTTCTCTCCCCCTCTATTCCTCTCTCGGTTTTTCTCACTTCCTCTCCCTCTCACTCTCCTTCTCTCTCCCCCTTCCTTATACTCTCTCTCTATCTCTTTCACTCTCTTCCTCTTTCTCCCTTTCTCCCTCACTCTCTCACCTTTAATCTCTCCTTTCCTCTCCCTCTCCATCTCTCTCTCTCTTTCACCCTTTACTCTCTTCCTCTCGTCCCTCTTTCTCTCTCACCCTCTCTCCCCCTCTCCTTATCACTCTGTCCCTATCTTTCACTCCCTCTCTCTCCTTCTCTCTCCTTCTCTCTCTCCCTCTCATCTCCCTCTCTCTATCTCTCTCACTCTCTTCTCTCTCTCTCCCTCCCTCTCTATCTCTCTATCTCTCTCATTCACCATCTCCTCTCTACCTCTCTCCCTCTTTCTCTCCTACCATCTCTCTCCCTCTCACTTTCTCTCTCCCTATCCCTATCTCTCTCACATACTCTCTATCTCCCTCCCTTTACCCTTCCCTCCTCTCTATATCTCCCTCCCTCCCTCTCTCTCTGACCTCTTCCTCTCTCCCTCTATCTCACTCTTTCGTTCTCCCCCTCTCTTTTCCCTCTCTCCCTTTTTATCCCACTTAATCTCTCTCCTTCCTCTCTTTTCTTTCTCTCTCTCCCTCCCTCCCTCTCTGTCCTTCTCCCTTTTTCCCTCCCTCTCTTCATCTATCTCCTCTCTATCTTTCTCTCACTCTCCTTCTCCTTCTCGCTCCCTCTCCCTCTTCGTCTCTCCCTCTCTGTAGCACCCCAACTCCTTGCCGATTACCTAAAAGGCATGGCTAGGTTCATCATAGTTTAGAGACCGAAGTCTCAAATTTACTCCCATACACATATATAATGTACTAAATATCATTACAAAAGTTACAAAATAATATAGGTATTAATACAGGTAAAAGTGAATCCTATAATTCACGAGTCACACATGAGCCTTTTTCTAGGAGGAACCGATGCCTTCCTTATCAGCATTATTATCGCCTTTACCTATCAAGCATGAAATAAATACAGAGTGAGCCAAAGATTAGTAAGTGGGGTGATGCACGTGATATACAATAATTTGCTGACTTCCTCACTTAGACTCATCCAATTTTAATTTCGGGTACCTCGGGTATTAGTGAGACTACTCTATTTTTAATCCAGGTGATTATCGAATCACTTTCTACTAACAATGGAATTATCCTCGTTGTAGCCACTATTAGTGAGAATCCATCATCTAATAGTGTAGGCACATAGCTTAGAGTACACACATAGTTGGACCATTAATAACCATTTATTCCCGTAGGTTACCAAACCTATTCAATTCCATCATGATTCGATTACGAAACCTCATCATTTTTGACTCGGTGGTTTTTCCCATTTTAATCCATTCTCATATGCATATGATGCACATGATGTATCATAAATCACATTCTACCAAGTCATGAGTACTAAACCCATCGATTCCATACTATCAGGATCACATAAGGAATTCAAGACCCACCTCGTAGGGTTAATCCATTTCGATTTTTGCATCCTAGGAATGCATCGGGGCATATTTGTGATGGGTTTTCCTTTCTAAACCAAATTTAGGCCTTAAAAGCCGAACTTTATTCTTTTATTGGATCTAGGTCTAATGATTGCCTTGCACTCTTACCTTCTCCATATTTTATTTTATATTTATTTAGGTGTCTTTGGGCCATTTCTCATGGAGTTGGGTGTTTGGGACTCAATTTATAAAAATTTGGGTTTAGGTCAAGTGTTTTCTAGTCTAAACCAAAATTTTTGTTTTTCTTAGAATTTAATATTTCTACACTTTATTTTATACTTATTTAGGTATATTTAAACCATTTATTTGCAAATAGGATGAATGAAACTCATAACCCAAATTTTAGGATGTTTAGCCACATAGGTCCAAAAAGGCAAAGGTTTGTCTTTTGTTCCTAAGTCATTTCTTTCCATCCTAATGTACTAAATTATACTTAAGTGGGTTACCTTGGAAGTCTAGATCTTTAGGTCCATAAACATAAATCCAACTTCACCATTTTAATACCAAGGCCCAATAAGTGTCCTTAGGATATCCAAGCTCATTGTTGTTTTAATCCAAGTCCATTTGTTTTAACCCAAGTCCACTCACACATATCTTCCAAACCCATATGGTTATAACCAAACCCATCACACATGTATAAACATCCATCATCATACCTATATATTGCATACTTATACATTTCAATATAAAGTTTATCATGAAATGCACATCCAACAACCATACTAGATCCATGACCAAAGACATCAAAATATAACATCAACACAAACTACCATAACCACATATTACATAGCTTAAAACAAAACTCATAAAATGAACATGGGAATTTGAATTTTAAGGCATAAATAAAGCTAAATGAAACCTAGTTACATTGATATATGCTTGCTTAAGATTTCCTAGACTTTTCCTTCTTTTCTTCCTTTCTTTCTTTCCTTCCTTCATCTCCTTTCCTTTCTCTCTTTCTTTCCCTCACAATCACGTTTCTCTCCACTCTTTGAAAGCTACGGTTTTGGTCTCCAAAAATGCTAGGTTTCCATCTTTCTCACACTTTTTATATCACACTTTCTAAACCATTTATTTCTTTCATGTATTAGTATGCCAAGTGTCCAAATTTTATGGTAAAAAGAAATCAATTGATGGAGATTAAAAAGAGAGGCAAGTTAGCATGTTTAGCTTTCCAAAATTGAGTGAGATAGTACAAATGGAAGTATGGTGGAAGATTTGATGTCACATCACTAACTAAAGATGAAAACTAAAAGGTAACTAAAGTAACTAAACCAACCAACTTCTTTATCTCATTTGGTTCCTAAAATTTGGCCATACACCTTATTTAGATAGTTCTTTTACTTACATGGTCTTTTAAAATATCAAATAATGGGAAAATAAATAATGGCAAGTTAAATTCTCAAAAAGGTATTCCTATAATTACTTTCATAAACCTTAGATATTTTAACACCACAAATATAAAAGAAAAGGACACATAAATTATAACCACATAACAAAGGATATTCTAGGAGATATTCTTATCGGAAATTAAAATTGTGGCATACCAAAATAAATTTTTTTTATCTCCTCACATAAACACAAAGCATATTCCTATCTTTAAATATTAATCGCACTTATTACTTTATATACGGATATAAAATATGCAATACGTATAGCTAGGTTAAGGAGTTTCACAAGGATTACACTCTTCCTCCCTATCCTTCATCACTCCCTCTCCCTCGTCGTCCTCCCTCTCCATATTCTCCTATCACCTTTCTCTCTCTCTCACCTCCCTCTCTCTCTCTCTCTCTCTCTCTCTCCCTCTCTCCTTCCTCCCTCTCTCTCTCCTCTCTCCCTCTCTCCCTCTCTCCATCATTTATATCTCTATCTCTCTATCTCTCTCTTCCTATTTCACTCTTCCTCTCTCCCTCACTCTCTCTTTCTCCCTCCTTCCCTCTCTCTCACCCATTCCCTTTCTCTCTCTCCCTCTATGTCTCTCCCTCTCGCTCCCTCTCCCACTTCTTTTCTCTCTCCCCTTCTCTCTCTTTCTCTCTCTCCCTCCTCTCACACTCTCTCCCTTCCTCTCCCTTCTCTCTCTCACCCAATCTCTCTCTTTTTATCCTTCTCTCTTCCTCTCTCTCTCTCCTTACCTCTCTCTTTGTCCCTCCCTCTCTTGCTCTCTCACTCTCCCTCTTACCCATTTTTTCCCTCTTTCTCTCTCCCTCCCTCTTTCCCTCTCTCTCCTTTTTCTCCCTATCTCACCTTCTCATCCTCTCTCTCTCACCCTCTCCCTCTATCTATTCCTCCCTCTCTCACTCCTATCTCTCATTCTCTCCCTCTCTCCCTCTCTCTCTCCCTCTCTCGCTCTCCCCTACTCTCTCTCTCTCTCCCCCTCTTTCCCTCTACTGTGTCTCCCTTCCTCCCTATCTCCCGATGTCTCTCTCCCTCCCACTCCTTCCCTCTCCCCCTCTCTCTCTAGCTCCCGCTCTCTCCCCTCCTTCTCCCCCTTCTCTCCTTCTCCCTCCCTCTCTCTCTGCCTCACCCATTCTCTATCACTCTCCCTCACTATCACTCTCTCTTCCCCTACCTATCTCCCTCTCCTCTCTCTTTCACTCCTTCTCGCTCTCTCTCCTTCTCTCCCTCCTTGCCTTCTTCTCTCCCTCGCTCTCCCTCTCTCCATCTCCCTCTTTCCCCCTCTCTCTCTTCTCTCTTAATCTCCTCCTCTCTCTTATGCTCTCTCTTCCTCCCTTTGCTCTCACTCCCTCTTTCTCTCTTACCCTCTCTCCCTTTCCCACTATATATATCTCTCTCTCCCTCCCTCTCTCTCCTTTCTCCCTCCCTCTCTATCCCTCTTTCTTCCTCTCTCTCTATCTTTCTCCCTCCATCTCTATCCCCTCTCTTCCTCTCTCTCTATCTTTCTCCCTCCATCTCTATCCCTCTCTCTTCCTCTCTCTCTATCTTTCTCCTTCTTCCTCCCTCTCTCCATCGCTCTTCCTTATTCTTATTCCCGGTCTCTATCTCCCTCTCTCTCTCTCCTTCTCTCCCTCTACCTCTATCTCCCTCTCTCTCCTTGACCTTCTCCCTCTCCCTTTCTCTACCTTATCCTCTCCCTCTCTCTCTCTCCCTCTCTATCTCCCACTCTCTCTCTCTCTCTCTCCATCTCTCTCTCCATGTCCCTCTCCATCTCTCTCTCCTTATCCTTCTCCCGTCTTTCCTCTCTCTCCTCTCTCTCTCTCTTCCCTCTCTCACACTTTATCTCTCTCTCACCCTTTCCTTCCTACATCTCTCCCTCTTTCTCTCCCTCCCTTTCTCTCTCTCTCCCTCTCTCTATCTCTCACCATCTCTCTCCCTCCTTCTTGCCCTCTCTCTTCCTCGCTCTTCTCTCTCTCCCCTCTCTCTCCACTTTTTCTCCCCTACTCACTCTACCTCACTCTTTCTCCCTCTCTCCCTCTTTCTCTCTCTCACTCTCTCTCTTCTTTTTTCCCTCTCTCATTTTATCACTCTCTCTCCCTCTCGTTGTTCTCTCCCTCTCTCGCTCTCTTTCTTCACTCTCTCCCTCTCTCAGTCACTCTCCCTCTCTCTCTCTCTCTCTCTTTTTTCTTCTTATTTCTCGCTCTCCCTCTCCCTCTCTCTTTCCCTCCCTCTCACTCTTGCTCTCTCATTCCTCTCTCTCTCTCTCTCTCCTCTCCATGTCTCCCTCCCTCCCTCTTTCATCCTATCTCCCTCCCTTCCTCTCCATGTCTCCCTCCCTCCCTCTCTCTTCCTATCTCTCTCCCTCGTCTCCATGTCATCACTCCCTCTCTTCTCTCTCTCTCTCTCTCTTCTCTCTCTCTCACTCTCCCTCTCTCCCTCCCTCTCTCTTTTTGCCTCTCTCCTCTCTCTCTCTCTCTCTCTCTCTCCCTCCTTCTCTTTCTCTCTCTAGCTCCCTCTTCCTCTCTCACTCTTTCTCTCATTCTCATCTCTCTCCCTCTCTGGTTCTTTCATCCTATCTCTCTCTCTCTCTTCCTTTCTCTCTCGCTTATCTTTTTCTCTCGCTTACTCTCTCTCTCCCTCTTCTATCTCCAAATCTCATTGTCCCTCCTTTGCTCACTCTCTATTCCCTTCTTCTCCTAATCTCTCTCTTAGTCCCTCTCTCTCTATCTATTCTTTATCTCTCTATCCTTTCTTTTTCTCTCTCACTTAATCTCTCCCTCTCTCTACCTCTCTCTCCCACTCTCTTACCTTCTCTCTCTCTCTCCTACCCTCACTCTCTCCCTCTTGGTCCATCCTTCTCTCCTCCTCCATCTTTCTCGCTCCCTCTCTCTTTATCTTAATCTATCCTTCTCCTATCTCTCTACCTATCTCTCCCTCACTTTCCTTATCTCTCAATCTCTGTCTCTCTCTCAATCTCTCTCTCCTCTCTCTCTCCCTCCCTCCCTCCCTTCCTCTCCATTTCCCTCTCCCTCCCCATATATCTCTTTACCCTCTCTTTCTCTCTCTCCCTCTCCCTCCCTCTCCTCACTCTCTCTTACTATCTTTCCTTTTCTTCCTCTCTATCTCCCTCACCATCTCCCCCTTTCTTTCTCTCTCTCTCTCTCTCCCCCTCTCTCTCACTCCCTTCCTCTCTATCTCTCTCTTGCTCTCTCCATCTCCCTCCCTCCCTCTCTCCCTCTTTCTCTCAGATCCCTCTCTCCCTCTTTCTCTCTAGATCCCTCTCTCTTTCTCTCTCTATCCTTCTCTCTCTCCCTCTCTCCCTCTCCCTCTCTTTTTCTCTCTCACCAACTCTCTATGTCTCCCTTTTTCCCCTCTCTCTTCCTCTCCCTCTCCCTCTACCTCTCCATTTCTCTACCTCTTCCCCCTCCCTCTCTCCCTCTCCTTTTCTTCCTCCTCTTTCTCTCCCTCTCTCTTCCTCACCCTCTCTCTCTCTCTCTCTCCCTCTCTCCTTCCTCTCCTCTCTCCTTATCCCTCAATCTTCTTATGCCTCCCTCTCTCCCCCTTTCTCCCTCATTTTCTCTCTCTCCCTTCCTCTCTCCCTCTTTCTCTCTCTTTCTTTATCCCTCTCTCCCTCTTTCTCTCTCTTTCTTTATCCCCTCTCATCTTCTCTCTCTCCCCCTCTTCCGTCTCCTTTTCTATCCCGTTCCCTCCCTCTCTCACCCCCTCTCTCCCTCTCTCCCTCTCTATATCTCTCCCCTTACCTCTCTCCCTCCCTCTCCCTCTCCCATCTCTCTCCATTCCCTCTTTCTTCCTCTCTCATTTTACCTTTCCCCCTCTCTCTCCATATCTCTCCCTCTCTCTATCTCTCTCTCTCTCCCTCTCCTTTCCTCTTGCTCTCCCATTCCCTCTCTCCCACTCTCTCAATCCCTCCCTCGTAATTACATTAGATGTAATTGGTAAGGAGTTACCTACCTAATCATTTATGTATGGCTTATTGAGATAACTTAAGGCTAATGTATGTTAGAGGATGGGATCCTAACCCACTAAGAAAACGAATCGAAACAGTTTTCTCGAGTCCTATATTGAAGGTTATAGAATTTGAAGAAAATAGTAGGAGCATACATAGATTTTACTTCTTCAATTTATGTTTTGTTCTATTCTATGCAATTTAATTAACCAAGTCGTATGTTTTTCTATCCTATCACGTTGCACGGTATGACTTATAACATATCAATACGATTGATCATTGATAGAAATAATGCCTTTAATGGCATAAACTTCCTCGACTCGGGAAATGAATTTGAGGATGGTCCTTTAACATGAGAAAATTCTCTATACGATGAGAAAGCTTTTCCGATTGAGCATCGTCTAGTTCAAGTCGAAGCTCATAAAGCATGGATCAAACATAGAGATGATGCGATCACTCGCTTAAAGCATCATGCTTGCTATTATGATGTTAAAGCATAGGTACCAATACGAAGCTCATAAGCTTTTGAAATCATAGCAAAGCTTAAAAGCTTATTTGAGGAGAATACTAGGTATGAACGCTATGAGATAGCAAGAAGCTCTTTAAAGCTAGAATGGATGAAGGATTCAATGTTGTTGAAATGATAGGCTATATCGACAAATTGGCTAAACTTGAAGTTGGAATGAATGTTGAATTATCCATTTGACTTAGTATTGCTAATCGTTGACCTAATAGCTTTGGACGAGTTCATTATGAACTTCAACATGATGCAAATATAAAAGACACTTAGAGAGTTATTGTTCATGGTAAGAGAAGTTTAGCTCGAAATTAACAAGAAGAACAAAAATTCTATAGTTTTAGTTAATAAGGGAAAGAGCATAATAAAGGACAAGAAAAAGCCTAAGAAGAAGAAGAAGTCTTCAACCATGTCGACTAGAGGAGTGAAAAAGGTCGAGGCTCAAAATAGTTCAAAGGAGGCAATTTGCTTTCATTGTAATAACAAGGGCTTGTTCATTGCAATGAAGGGAATTGGAAGTCTAACTACAAAGAGGACATATAAGGAATGTAAAAGAAGAGTTCTACCACCACCTCGGTATTTATGTTATTAATACTAATCCTTTTATTTTTCAATTCCACCTCATAAGTATATGATACTAAATGTGGTGCGTATATTTTTCAAATGTATAAGAGCTTAGAAAATGAAAGAAAATAGCTTCAAGAGAGAATATCTACATAACAATGGATCAAGAGTTGGACCATTGGATGTAGGTATTTATGAGCTAGCATTACCATGTTGGGATATGCTAAGACTCAATCATTATTATTTTAGTAGAGACTAAAGATCATATTTTCATTTCTTTTAAATAAGTTTTTCATTTTTAAGAATAATGGTTATTTTTAAAGATAAATTTTATGAAAATATCTTGATAATGATTATATGCTTTAAAGCATAACTCCTAAGTGTATAACATAAATACTAGAAGACTCAAACTGATCTAAATAAACATTAATTAGTAAGCAACATTAGCCTTAGTCATATAAGCAAGAATCTCATATCCAACCTACTTATACAAAGGATATTTAAAATCATTTTATGATATATAAGGAAACTTGTTTACTTGGCAAAGAGATATGGATCCCCTTTTAGTTGAAAAGGAGAAAGAGATACTAATGAATAAAGACCTTATACATAGATATGTATATTGGCTTATATTCACCAAAGTAAGAGGAGAACATGCTTGTCACATAACCTTTAATCATATTGGATCATATTATGATTCTAAGACATAAGTCCAAAGCATTTAAAATATTTAAAAGTCTAGACTTGAAAAGTCATGTGATGAACTAGCAAGAGTATTAAGGCATCTTGATTAGATCGAGGAGATGAATACTTGAATGCTAAAATTTTAGATCACCTAGAAGAGAATGAGATTGTTTATGGACATCACATGTTATACATGATCAGTTTATAATAAGTCGAATTAATATCCTTATTTTTGGATAAATATTTCTTACCGTAACCTTTACAATGAATAAGATTCCAATTAAATCTATTTAAATAGATCACATATGAGATATGTGAAAGGAAAGAAAATGAATTAATCTTTCCTTAAGATTTGATGCTATAAAGTGTCCGGCAAAGGGTTTGACAAAGACAAACTAAAGCCTCGAAATCAATAAAGTGCTAAATTGTGAGATATCTAAAGTAAGACAAAGATGTCAATATCTTACCACTAGAATAAAGTGTTATTCATTACTAGGCATACTATGTTCCTTAGGAAGGAATTTATGGACGTTAGAAATAGTAAGAGGAAATTTAAGCTCTATAAGATTTAAGTAAACTCATAAATTGATACTTTGATAAAGGAATCCTAATGTAGAAGGATTAAAAAGTGTTGTAACACTCTCACAAACAAAAACATAAGAACTTCATAAGTACAAAAGAAATTCATCAATAAGATAAAATGATATGATATTCTCATCTTAACATATGGTGAGGTAAGCCCTAAAAGGAATAACAAAGCTAATACTTTTGAAATGAAAATGTTAGACATTGATTCCTATAAAAGGCAAATGAAAAGGATGTGTAGTTGACACACCTTGATGGTTCCCAATAATATGCAAAAAAGATTTGGAAAATGCTAAGGTCTATAAAGAGACTTAAACATGTCTCTAAGAATAAAAATCAATATTTTGTGAAACGATCAAAGAGTTTGATTATTCATTAAAAATAAAAACGAATCTTATGTATATAAGAAGTTAGTGTGAGGCTACTAGTCATGGTTATTTGACATAAAATTACACCTTGACTATAATATTATGATGTTGCAAACAAAAGATTAAGGAATCTAGACGAAATGTTTTAAGAATAATATAGGAGAGTAACCTATAATATAAGAGTATAGATCTATAGAGATAGATCACTTGGAATGTGAGTAGTCTCCCAAGGTAGTTACAATGACATGATACAATAAGGTTTAGTATGAAAAAACCAAAGAAAGTTTTATTCTAATGTCATATAGCTTGATGGCCGATAATAGAGGATACATAGCACAAGCTAAGGAACTAAGGTCTCATCAACGAGTCCAAGCATGTACTATATTACTACCACTAAGTTAAAGAGATAAACAAGTCATGGTAACATAAGGATAGAAAAGATCCACACTAACGATAACATAAGTGACCCCTAGACTAAGCCTTTATCATAGCTGAAACATGAGACCCTCACTCGATCGTTAGGATTAAGAGACATGGCTAGTTGGCTCAAGTACAATTAGGAGATTGTTAGTGTAGGTGCTTAAGATCCAATCATATTTGGATGGGCTCAAGTTAATATATTATTACATCATTTATTTTAATAATAATAAAGAAGTCATTCCATTAATTTCTTATGCTTTCATGTTGATAAATTCATTAAAATTAGATAGAACTCCTTATGATAAGCATTTGCAATAGTGATTGATCGAAAAGATGTGACACAAACACTAATGCATATAAATGATATAATTAAACATTCCAAGTCATAGCATTATCAAGAATGGATATTGATTATATATGGATAGACTTGTGAGTGCTATGCTCATGCTATATGATAGCAGTAGGAGATCTAACACCTATTTGTATAGTGATGCCAAAGCAAGCACTTAGGTGATTTATGTTAGAGAAGACTATCACTAGACTTGACTCGCACTAGAATTGACTCGCAATGAGAACCCATTTGGTTTTAGTCTATGGTAATTCTCATACGAGATGGGTAAAAATGGTCCTTAGACTTGAAGCCATGATGGTTATCTGATTAGAGGACTTATGCACTTTGACACTCGTTTTGATGGACCCATTAATGGGTTGCACGTGGACGATTCATTAGGTGCACTAGGAATCTAATAGAGGTAGGTGTATTACTAAGATAGGACTTGTCATTCCTTATATTCTAAAAGAGTTATCACATTGGACTTTGATAAATGTATACTCAAGAAATCCGTGACACGAGTAAGAGTACATCAACACATGTAGTTAGTTTATTCTAAGAGGTAAGACATTTAGGAATCAAAGAAAACACTGTGTGATCATAATCGAATAAGACTAATAACCAAGTTCAAGATCACATTATGATAAGTTGACTTAAGGACTGAATTGTATGATAACCATACTCATGAAAGCTAATAATGGATTAACTAATCCTTCTAAAGAATTAGGTAGTCATGATGCCTTGCTAGAGGCCAATCATGATTTATATATCAAGAGATAAAAGAGGAGTCTTTTGTTCTTGATACATTACCAATATATCTAGGTGCTTATTGATTCATACGCATAAGTTTAGGTATTCACATTATAAATAAGAAGCAAAGATATTGGAAAAGGTTTCTATTTTGAAAAGGGTTTCCAAAATGGAATGTTTTCTTAACTAGGAAGTTTTCTAAAATGAAAATTTTTCTTAATTGAAAAGTTGTCTAAAATTGAAAGTTTCTTATTTTAGAAATCAGTTTCCTAATTTGAAAGTTAGTTGTAAATTTGGAAGTACATAACCTAAAATGGAAATGGGTTTCCTAATTTAGGCTAAATGGTATTTTAAAAAATTACATTCTAATGTGGACCCACCTAAAATAATCTAGGATTATTTATTTGAATAGTCCAAATAAATTAATTAGCCTAGAATGGTTTTGGCCTATTAGATTTAATTAAAATCCTTAAGAAATTTTATTAGGAGGATAAACATCAACCTTATTGGATAAAAATGAATGTTTTCAAGATAATGATCAAAAGTCCATATGCAAAATAGCTCCTCATCCTTGGATGATAAGGACATAACAACCATAAGTCAAATTAGGACTTATTTATTGTCCCTCTCTTTGTCCTTGGAGGACAAGGAAACCCTCCCCTATAAATAGGAAGAGAGATGCGACGTAAGGTAAGATTTGAAAAGAGAGAGATTCGACCAAGAACTAATGGAAAAAAGGGAAAAGAGAGTTTGGGCAGCCTAGAATAATTATTAGAGCACGCAACTAAGACGAGAAAAATAGTAGAAAATAGTTTTCTCCAAAACTATGGCAAGTCAAACCCTTTACTTCTCTTTTAAGGTTGTTCGTAAAATTGGTCGTAATTGATTTCTATAGGAAATACTAAATCAAAAAAGATGGAGCTAGCACGCTATCGACTTTGAGTGCTTCTTTATGGATATTTGGACTACATGGATCATTAATAGAGGCTAGACACTTGGATGGCTTTTCTAAAAAGGAATTTAGATCTGCACTACAAGAGATAATCCTTGTTCCTTGCTTTAAATTCATGCACGTATGGTTTGTAAATTCAATGGCTTGATCTTAAGCCCTTGGATGGAGCAATTTTTTATTGTTTCACACCTCCATAGGATGCATGATCATCGAAGTGCTAGTTCCAATCCTTCTATATAGTTTATTTACTTTCTAAAGAAATTAGTTAGGGTTTTTACAACAACTCAAGCTTTTAAGGAGGGTTACAACAACTTAGGCTTTGGAGGAGATAAAAACTTTCTCTTTTTTTTCATTTCATTTACTATATGTGTGTCTCTCTTAACCCCTTTTTCCCCTCATTCCAATTATTTATATGAGGCGGTGACATCCTTGTCCTTTAAGGATAAAGATTTGCAACATGTGTGGGCTTGTTTGATATTATCCTTGTAAACCCTAAGCCTTATCCAACAAGGGTCAAGTTTATCCCGTTAGTGGTAGTGCCAAAGATCCAACCATGTTTGGATGGGCTTGAGTTAATGTATTATTACATTATTTATTTTAATAATAATAATGAAGTCATTCTAATAATTCTTGTGTTTTATGTTTGTAAATTCAGTAGAATTGGATAGAAGTCCTTATGATATGCACTTGCCATAGTAATTAGTCGAAAGATGTGACACAAACACTAATACATATAAATGATATCATTAAACATCTCAAATTGTAGCATTATCAAGAATGGACATTGACTATATTCGATGGATAGGTGAGTGCTATGCTCATGCTATACGATAGTAATAGGAGATCTCACACCTATTGGTATGGTGATGCCAAAGCAATCATTTAGGTGATTTATATTAGAGAACATATCACTAGACTTGACTTGTCATGAGAACCCATTTGGTTTTAGTTTGTAGGAATCTCATATGAGATGGGTATAAATGGTACTTAGACTTGAAGTCATTATGGTTGTCTCATTAGATGACTTATATACTTTGACACTTGTTTCGATGGAACCATTAATGAGTTGCATGTGGGCAACTCATTAGGTGCACTAGGAATCTAATGGAGGTATGTGTATAAATAAGAAAAGACTTATCATTCCTTGTATGCTAAAAGAGTTATCAGATTGCACTTTGATAACTATCTCGCTCGAGATATCTATGACTATAGTAGGACTACACCGATAGAGTATAATTAGTTTATTCTAAGAGTTAAGACATTTGTGAATTGAAGAAAACTTGTGTGATCATAGTCAAAAAAGACTAATAAGCAAGTTCTTATTCTCTAAGAGGATTAATTAATATACAATTACCTTTCACGAGTATGGTTAACATGCAATTCATTCCTCATATCAATTTATCACATTTTGATCTTAGACTTGGCTTATAGCCTATCCGATTATGATCACATAAGTTTTTTTAGATTCCTAAATGTCTTAGCTCTAAAGTAAACCAACTATGGTCTATTGGTATACTCCTACTATATCCATAGATTCTTTAAGTAGACAGATCATTAAAATGCAATGTGATAACTCCTTTAGCATATAATGAATGATATATTCTATCTTAGGCAACCACCTATCTCCATTAGATTCCTAGTGCATCCAATGAATCACTCATATACGACTCTTAATTGAGCTCATCAAAATGATGTGTCAAAGTACATAAATCCTCTAATGAGATAACTATGATGACTTCAAGTCAAAGGACCAGTTTTACCCATCTCATACGAGATTCCCATAGACTAAACCAAATAGGTTATCATGGTGAGTCACGTGTTCTCTAACATTAATCATCATGGCAATAGGTGTGAGATCTCTAATACTATCTTATAGCAAGAGCATAACACTCAAAAGTCTTATCGCATATAGTTAATGTCCATTCTTTTTATTTTTATCTAAATGTAAGTATATAAATCAAAATGGAACATAGTCGGGGAAACGATGAAGAGTAACATTTACGAGTTATACAAGAAATTAGGAATAGGCTCCTAAAAAACCAAAAGCAAAAAAGCTAGAGACAAAAGGTTGTTCAGGGAAACTCGTATTAGAGATTCCAAGAAAAACCAATCGAAAACTATTAGACTAGCTACTTAGAACCATGTACAAGGTCTCTATAGCAAGAAAAATATAGTCGAGGAGAGACCATAAATAATGATCAATAACTACAAAAGCATCTATCGACCAAAGTTAAGAAGTAAATGTCGGTAGAAACAGTAGCAACAAAAGCTAGACAAATTAGAGGGTCGGGAGGCGAGCTCAATAAGCCAAAACAAGCACGATAATCAAGCCATATGCATCCTCAAACCAAATAGAGGTTAGCACCGATAGACTAA